>JAVYIG010004919.1:0-148698 GCA_035222895.1 Strongylocentrotus droebachiensis
CTAGTTGAACCTAGTTAAATGTATGTTAATGATCTTCTGCGTAGTCTGGGCTACGGTATAACCCCCTCCTACGGATAGGTACGGAGACTAACGCATTTGTGACCACCCTTTAAGTTAACGAACAAAGTTGAAAATCGAGTACTGGTCATGCGATGACACTGTAATAGAAACTCTCTGGAGAAACTGAGAAAGGATTTTTATTTACTAATTGGTAAATTTGTACCGTGAGGTCTTGGAATTAAGTCACCTAATCGAAAAGAAATTGACTCAGTTATTTAAGGAAGTTCCATGCACTGCACAGCAAAGTGCATGTTTAGAATCCTCACTTGTATATACTTATATCTTTACGCAGGAGGGCTGACATTCTGTGCAAAAAGTATGTTAATTTATGCCAAATAGATGGTCATTTTCGACTCTACTAATATAGTGTGTTACAACTCTCGCCATGAAGTGACCCTCCCGGGGCAAGATATGACAAACTGGCTTTATCAATTCTTTATGCTTTATTAAACGAGCAAATGTTTGCGGTTTGAAAAAGAAGAATTTATCTGCAAGAATATCATTATTTGTGTCAATTTGATATGTTTGGTAAATTTGTTTGTATGCTCTTTTTACTCTTTTTAAAACTTTCTATTCTTTTTGTAAGGAATACAGTCTATTGGTCTCGGTACCCTAGTCTCTTCAGACTCACCGGCTGGGCAGAAGCATCCAGGTACAGGGTAAGAATCACAGCCAGTACTGACTTCCAGGTTAGAGCATACGATCGGACAAGGCGAGCCCCCCTCTGTGTAAACCATGGTCGTCTCACACGGGTAAGCTGACAAAAGTGAAGATGATATTAATAGAAAATTATTTTTGTAAGGCAATGGAAAGATTTGAAAAGCAATGAAGTTTCTAACTTTTAGCAAACTCTAGGGTGACATTTGTAATCATTATTTTCGTGTACAAAGGGAAATTTCTTGCCGTATTCTTTATTATTTGTATTCACACTGGTTCATTTAAATAGTTTTGAAGCTATAAAAGAATGGATAATACAAAGAAGTGGTAACGTTTCGACTAGGAAGAGCTGATTCATTAAAACTTTTTGAAACCAATGAACAGTTTGGGGTTAATGTGCATGGATGTGTATGCTTGAAAAGATGATATAGAAACATACAAATGTACTTAAATCGAATCAAATCGTATTATCATTGCTGAGAAGGAGGAATACTTACGACAAAAATGTTCTGTTCTCCAGTCGATGACAACGCCCTCTAGAGCACAGTGATGAGCGAACTCATGAAATGTATCACAAGGCTCGCAATCTTCGTTTTCTTCAGCTGTCATTATACAGGCACATATATCATATTTACATATTTCATAGTACTTGTCGTAACTCACAACGTCTAGACACTCGCTGAACATGTCCCTTAACTTTTTACACTCAGCCTCGATTTCCTTCAAACCAGCTGCATCCATTATGTCACATGGATGTTCCTCGAGTTCGTCGGGGACGATGGCGCAAGAGTCAATCGCCTGCAGATTTGTCAGTATTTCGGAGATGTAATCGTTACCACTAATACTGTCGAAGTTACCGCAAAGGCCCTCTGTATCAGTATCATTGGCGGCGCTGGCCGGGAGATGAATGTTCACTGACCCCACTTCGTTGTACGTCAGTCGCATACCTAATATGTTAGCAAACAGATTGTCAGTGGATCATTGAAAATCACATTATATTTTCGTACTGGTTATTCATGAATAATAACATGCATTCGTAGTGAAACAGCATTATTATCACAAGTTGCTGCCATTTTCGGTGATGTTATTATAAGCCCTTACGGGCACAATGAGACAGTAATATAGATATGAAGCTTTATCAATCGGGGTCTAAATTGTGAACAAATCAGTCTCAAATCCTATCAAAGGGAAATGGTAATTGTGGATTAATGCATAACCAATGAGGCATCGAAGTAGCAACTTGGATCATATGGACAAGGTACTACTTCTCGACAAATGAGACCCCACGTTTTCTGCAAGCCAAATGCCCAATAATTCCATATACTGAGTTTGAACAGTATCGAATATTGAACTCTGCACATCGATATAATAACTCGTTTATCGGGGATAATATTAGGGGTGGTTATATACTCAGTTTTTCGTGTAAAAACTCTTCTTTTCGGTTGAAAAACTCATTTTATGACAATCTTTGTTTATCGTTGATAAAGTCATTTTTTCGAGCGAAAAACAACAACAAATGATTACCGCATAAAACCAAGTTTATCAATGGAATTCCGCTCTAAAATTGTTCGTACGGCAATAAACTGTGATATTCTTATGATTGGAATTAGGCTTGCCATACACGCCTTCGCGTCATATAGGATGTTTGGACTGTTCGAATAGTAATTTAACTCTTCAGCTTATTTACTAATTTGGCGAATCAGCACAATGCTGAATGTGCAATAATTGTTGGTATCTCTACTACCATTTTTGTCCTCTGTTTTCCCCTTTGATTTGCATTAGACATGATTGTACAAATAATAAGCACTGTTTTAGGCAGCATTCTAATTTTTGATATACAATTTGACTATTGATATAGCTATGTTAAGTCGCATCCTAAAGATAATCCTAGCTTTTTGTCTCATAAACGTCAGTTTATGTAATGACTATACCAAGCCGATAGCCCTAATAATGCTTGAATCAGACAAAACAACTAAATAAATGATAGTTCTATATTAATTTGTGTTCACGATTCCGTACAATAATTCAATAATACTTGGTTCGGTAATGAAACATAGCTGGGGCCTACCCGTAATTGTATAGTAATTTAAAAACAGATCAGTTTATTTTAGAAAGAACACAAACAAACACGTGGAATGTTGAAGGTAAAACTGGAGATGAGATTTTTGTTTTAAAGGATGTTTACCATCAATCCCTTCAATAATCAAAAGCATCCCGGATCTTCTAACAGTAGCCACGCTCGAAACGAGGAAGGGAACTACTTGTGCAGCATCATTGTATGTGACCTTGTTTCCGTCGAAAAACTCGATTACGATGTTCTCAGTTCTAATAAGCAAACAGTTAAAAATGCATTTGTCACGATTTATTATGCATACACAAATGCATACATTATGCATACATAAGAATAAAGGAATGAGTCAGCAAGCACCTCATTCCCCGTTCCACTTTTAATTAACTAAATAAAACTGTAATACTAATATCAGTCACATATATCTTGTTCTTTTTCCTCTATTCGTATTTATTAATTTAAGTGGTACAAGGTATATTTTGATATTGATAATACTATATAGGATTTATAAGGCGCCAAATCCACCTTAAGATTAAATACTCAAGGCGTACTAGTGCGAAAAATGAAAATATATACATAAACCTACTTGTACATAAATACAATAAAACACAGAAAGAAGAAAAGTCAGATCAACTAAAAGCAAACTTGAAAAAATAACTTTTTAAGGTTGCTTTTGAAAGATATTGTAGTTCTGTATTATGTTTGGGGAATAAACCACTAAGTCACATTGGAATACTGTAAGATACTCCAACTAATCTTGAAACTGCACACAAAGATTTTCTGTAATTTTTTTAAATAAATCGCTCTCCAAGCCATCCAAACAAGACGTTAACATTAAACATAGATCGCTGAAGTGTGAACGACAACGACGAATGTTTTTAAATGCCCTTTTCCACATAAACATCATACGAGTGATTTAGGAACCATTTATCTTTAACGTTATGTTTCGGGTCTGACCACCTCTTTAAGCGGTCAAGACTGAGATATTTCTTAAGGGGCCTCCTCCATCACAAAAATGCAAGGGAGGGGGTACTATTGAGGAAGTCTTTTTAAACTCACTCGAATGTCAATTTCAAAGGGCTAGTCCTTGTATCGATCTGTACACTGTAGGACCCGGTTTTGAGAAATGTGTAGGCGCATGGAGAGTCGAAGTTGTACTCGAGCCCATCAAACGTGGTCATGTGACCCCGGCAGCAGTATCGGCATGTACCTCTAGGCTCCGGGGATACTTCCACCGAGTCTATAATAAAAGGTCACGTGACAATGATCGCTTACATCAGTGAAATCACATAGAAATCTAGTTGTAATACATTTTCCATGCCTCCTTCAATTCAAACGCATTTCTGAATAAACAAGACATATATGAGAATGTACATGAATGTAAGATAATTTTCTGAATTGTGCTGGCCTGCCCATGAATCCTGGATCCGCTACTGCCAGTATCAAAGACAAATCCAACTTTCTTAGCAAATTCCTTGTTTGGCCGAATCGGTAATGCGAACGTGTCATTGCGGACAACCCTTCACATTTGTTCTAAAACACAATTTTCAAAATGTATGGGGATTGCTATCCACAATATATATAGATTAGTTTCCCAAAGGAAAGAGCTAAGGAGAAAATTAATGACAAATGCGTATGAGACAAACGGGGGGCTATGCATGACTACGTCGCAATACACTGACCGAATTGACAATGTCAAACACTCATTACTTTATTGTTATTGGCCCGATGTATTTCGGACTTTCGCCATTTCGTTTTCTTATTTCTCTGCTTTCATACAAATTAGCTTTTTGCAAAGGTTGTACTGCCTTAATCTCCCCATATATCGAGGCAGCACACCATCTATAACACAAAGAGGACCATAACTGATAAACAATGAAAATAATATTATTACTACTACTAATAATAAGAATAATAATGAAAACTATATGATAATTAGAATGATAATAATTATAATAATAATGATAATGATAACAATAATGATAACATTAATAATAAGGTTGATGTTTTTATTTCCGTATAAGAAGAAGAAAGGACAAAATACGGCTGGTAGCCCATTTTCAGCTGCAACTATATTGTCGCTGCTTGTTTTCCATAACAATACTATAAATGTTAATAATAAAAATAATATTGCTTACCACATGCAAACCCTGAATAACCAGAGAAGCACTGGCAGTTAGCTGGACCAACACATTCACCGTATTCACACGATTCGCAGACAGCTGAAAAATAAGAAATAAATATTGTTAGCTCACTATCTTTAGGCCTCCGGAGGCCGGATGCTTAGTGTATTCGGGCTGTCCGACCTTCCCGCTTTCTCGTTATGGCGATAAATCAAGAACCACTTGAGATATGAACTTCAAACTTGATGATAGTATGTATCACTATAGGAAGGCAATCTGATTAGATTTTGGAGTAACTAGGTCATAGTAAAAAGGTCACGGTGGTAAACTTCTGAAATGTCACCTATCAGCATCGTTTTTCAAAAATCTCTTGAACAACTAGAGATATGAGGCTCAAACTTTGTGATAAAACGTACTACCATAGAAAGAAGTTCTGATCCGATTTTGGGTTATTAGGGTCAAAGGTCACAGAGGTCAATTTCTGAAATTCTAGATATAACGCCCGTTATCGCGATATCTCAAGAACCACAATGACGCTTGAACTTGGTGTAATATGTATCATCATTGGAAGACAATCTGATCGGTAAATAGGTCAATGGTCAAAGGTCACAGGTCACAAAGGTCAATAAATTTCTAAACATAAAGATTTTGAGCCTTGCCATCGCAATATCTAAAAGTGGTAAGGGTATTGCTATAGGACGATGATCCAATTACATATTGGGGATGGTAGGTCAAGATCATAGTCGTCAGTTGACATTTGATAATAGGCTTTTTGTTTTCCCCGTGATATGTCACGAATATTTGTATCCATTACCAATACTGAATTTAGGGCGGATGCATCTAGGAGACGCAGTCAGGTTATCATATGTACAGTTAATACTCCTACCACTTCTATTAGTAGAAATAATAATGATGATAATAATAATAATTATAATAGTAATAACAATAATCATTATATAACCTTGATATAGACTATTGTTATTATCTTATTGTTAGCATTTGTATTATTATTATCATTGTGTTCGGTAGCAGTAGTAGTAGTAAATTAATAGTAGCATTAGTGCCATCAGCACTATAATTATTGATGCCTTTGTTGCTGTTGTTGTGGTTGTTGATGTTGTTACTTTGTCCACTACCTAGTATTCAGTTGGTAAAGTCTAGAAATGTGTGTTTTTTTGCATTGTATTTCTTAAGTAATCCTATTGATCATTCTCCCACCTATATAACGTTCAACTTACATATATTTATCATTATCATTGTTATTTATACTACTAGTAGTAAAATTAGTAGTTGTAGTAATAAAAGTAGTAGTAGTAGAAGTAGTAGTAGTAGTAGTAGTAGTAGTAGTAAGATAAGTAGTAGTTGTTGTAGTAGTAGAGCTAGTGGGAGTAGTATATCTCCAGTTTAAAAATAAATTTCCCAGTTCCTTACTTCCTGATAAATAAATGATACAATCACACCCCCCCCCCTCCCCTCCTCCTCACGCTGATATCACAATATGCGTTTTTTTTTTTCTTCAAGCTGGATTAATGTTAGATAATGTTAATTAATGTGTTGCAAAGAATACCCGTTGCATCCGTTTGAACATCTTTTTTTCCTTCTCTAAAATTAATATTATTGAAATACTCACAGTTTAAATGTGTCTGAAAAAAATAACCCCTTTTGTTACCAATGAGTTCGAGCAAAGCCTTTGTAGCTTTTCTATTAATTGCCTAAATAAAGGATTATGAAAACATAGTTCTCGAGGAGATAACAATGATATAAACGAAAACAACTGGTGTATGGTAGGGAATCGAAGTCACGCACTCACGACCAACTCGCCAATACAGTTTGATATTGACGTGATCTCCATAATGTATAATTCAAATGAAACATCAATACATCTCAAAAGTTGTCAGACTTTCCCCAACATTATTAGACGTGTTTCCTTCGTTATTCTTGTTATCTTTTCTATAGAAATCAATGTATTTTCGGACCAGAAGTGACCTTTACAAGCATAGTGGCATATATGAATAGTATACATCAGTAGGGGCACTAGTAAGAGATATATACTCATAGTACCACCCCAGCCCCCCACTCCGGGGTCGGAATGACCGCATGCGTGTTACCAAAATGTCCGGTAAAGGGGTACTTTTCACGCACCAAAGTCCGGCTCGTAGACTTTACACACCGGAGTAAGGGGGTGTTTTCAAGAGGAGGGAACACGCATATGCGTACCCTAAATAACACTGAGTGGGGGGGGGGGGGTCGGGAGTACCACTTGAGCAGTCCATCGCCCAAGGCGACAGGCGACAGCTAATGCGTGAGCATGTGACCCTCTATTTTCTTTGTTTAAAGTGGTGATGAATATGATTTCATTTGATAAATCACTCTTACCCTAAAGTCCATAGCCCTTAAATCTCCTGTCAAAGTTAGATCTAGACGATACATTGGCCGGTCATAAGAAATACAACTAAATAACCCAAATGAAACGTCATTAGCACTTTCTAGTGACCGATTACAGGTTCTTTGAAGAAGAAACAGCCAATGTCTGGCCAGGATCTCTGGTCACATGTCCGCTTTCTGCGTCATCAGTTTAGGATACAACCAAAATAATGACTTACGATCACAAGAGCCCTGATTGTCTTCGTAGCCATCACAGCATCCTTCGACCAGTTTGTCAGGTTGTTCTACCTCTACCGATCTAGGTGGAGATAAAAAAAACATTAAAGTGACTCGATAACATTGTCTCATATTCTGAAACTAAATCCTGAATTTAGCTCATGCTGCAATCATAATTATAAACATTTAGGTCAGTCAGGAACCCCATGACTTTCGCAAACCGATCGCCTGTCTGATTATCAAGATATTTATGATTGGAAATCGATATCAAATGTTACGTTTTCCTAACGGTTTAGGGGAAAATGATATGGCAAAACCGGTCACTCAAAGATTTTTACTATTTTTTGAGGCACTTCCTGATCATTTTGAAGCGCACTTTTTGTAGGGCTTTATAAACGTGTCTTTCCCGTGGCCCTGACTCAGGGCCAATCGGGTAAACTACGAATACGGAAAACGCGACCGCAGCAATCAGGTGCTTGCAACATACGCAAAACCGAAGCGTGAGGGGAACTTAGGTCTGTTTCGCGAACGCTGACCATATAGAGATTAAAAGTCGCTGACTACTGTCCATCAAGTACATTTAAAAAAGCAGAAACACGAAGTTGCAAACCATCCAGAGTCTCCTAATAAATTGCGTTACTGATTAATTCATTATATCATTACAAATCTTTATTCTCAGTTTTCTTAAGTATAACTTAATTTCTTATAAAATTGAAGATATGGCGTATATACTGAATGAACGCCATTAAACTATAACCAACCACCACCATAATCAAGTCCATTCGTTTATGTGCAGTTGTCTAAAAGAAGACGTAGAAGGCGTTACTCAGTATTTGCCAAGCTACACTCCATACGGACCACGGGGCATGCTATTCAGGACAATAATTGGACCAATTCTGTTTACACTTCACATAAAACCGATTAGACACACATATGCTGCAGTATCGATACAAGCAATGTCAAGCTAATTTTATTTTAAAAGTGAGGGATATCCTTGATAGTTAAATGTATTTCCGAGTTTTGTTACTCTAACTGGCTTCTATCGGAGTCACACCGATGAAAATACCGATTGAATTTTCCTTATGTAAACAAAGGTGAAACCGCAGTCTTCCCCCTGTCGCTTTCTAACTGCCGGTGAAATTCACTCTCTGTGGCGAGCCCTTGCCGGAAGTGAAGAATTATTGCGTAATTATTAATCCCGCGCTCCATCTAGCTAGCATGCAGCATGTTCAACCATAAGTCAACAAACACAGCTGGTTACGATAAAGCGCGCGTATACTGCGACCTTTGACCATTTTAATCGCTGTTTTAATCGCCTTTTTCTCCCGAACGCTTTCTAGCTGGCCGTTTCATCGGTGTCACATCGATAGAATGAGAATTTCACCTGCTCTTGAGCAGGAGAATTTAATCGCCTATTTGTCTTCTTTTCATCGGCTATTTAATCGCCTTTTTCTCCTCTGTTGCTTTCTAACTGGTCGTTTCATCGGATGCGTCCGGATGCATCCGATGAAAATCAGTGCAGTTAGAAAAGGGTATAGGGACATAATAAGTTGAAACTTAATGTGAAGAAATGTGATGTTAATCTTGAATCATCCATGTATATAATTATGTCACAACATTACAATATTTCTAGGATTGAGAAATATCTGACTTCCAGTGCATACCAATATGTTGTACGATCCTTAATCATAAGTCGGATGGATTATGCAAATTCCCTTCTTGCAAATTCAAATGTGACCAACGTTAAAAGGTTTCAAAGAGTCCTAACTCATGTTGTCTGTGTAGCTCAGGGCAGAGGGTGTCAAGAATCTGCATCTCACATGCTCATACAATTATAAATGACTGTTTATTTATATAAATGCCTTATCCTTACTTCATCGTTTTTTTTTCATTAGCACTAATTTTTAGAGCGCATTGAGCAATATTTGTTTGGATTTGGCACTATCAAAAGAGCGATTGTATGTATGTAACAGATTTCGGAAGGACTGCGGAGTGCTCAACCGTGTCACACACTTTACAACACACAAGGTCAAGTACAACAGATGTTGTGGCAGTAACCCTACTAATTGCTGATACTAGATTTATATCGTTAAATGCGAAGTCGACGCTGAGGGTGGTTTCAATAGGCTGGCTCCAACAGAAGCAGAATAATTACACAAGCAGATCAGTAACCATTTAAACAATATCCGAGTTTTTAAATGTTGAAGTTTCGATGTCGATCAAACACGAATGGGCAACTCTGTGACGTATCTTACGAAGACCTTTGCCATCTTTGCCAGAAAATTCATTATTTTGTTGTTTGTTACAATAGAAATTTTCAATTCAATTTCAATTTCTATTCATTTCTGTTTCCAACAAAACATTACAAATCAATTATAAACATTTACAACACAAGAGGGTAGAAGTACAATGTACATATTGGAAACAGAGAGTTCCACTAAAAGGCAATGCGTGTACAAGTGTGAACACCCCAAATGATACTTAGGAATAATGAGTAATTAAATTAACAAGTCTATAACTACAAAATCATACTTGCACCCTCGATATAATCATCGCAAATAAATATGTTTAGCACTACCCTGCATAAAACAAACCAACTCCTTTCTCGACAACAAGGCCAATGGAAACTCGTGAAATCATCTGTACAGAGGTGAGAGGACCTCGTAAGATGCATCACAGCATAGCTGATTTGAGTTTGATTGAATACAAGTTCAACAATTGATTACTTTATTTGTTTTATCGGATTTCGCCCCAACCTTTCACTGATCTGTTTCGTGCATTTTGTTTTCTTTTGTTAAAACCATCTAAAATACGAAAGTTTCCTCCCCGGGAAATATCTGTTTCGGTGCTCTTTCGAAGCACGAAAATCAATGATAATTCCAGTATGCAATGTCAACATAAACAGCGCTAGCTCACGCGTAACCATTTTTTCTGAAGCGGATTCATAACGAACAATTTTTTGTGACGCAACTCTTCGTTTAAAGACCGTCAATACTAATGGGCTAGAAGGGATTAGATCACCCAGCCAGGTCACTGACAGGTGGCTATCTCATCAACTAAGCTCTCAACTAACATAAGAAAAAAGAGGATCATGGGGGACCAACAGGCACCGATTGGGGAAGTTTTCTATATAGAGGGAGCAAGTAGCTACAAGTAGGACAGTGGGGCTTTAAAGTGCTTTTCTCATTTTCCATCTTAATGCGAATGATGTTCAGACCTCCCTTCTGCAGGCGCGTGTGTGTCATGCGTTCTTTCGAAGAGCGTGCAGAGCCATCTATACACAGAGTTTAGCCAACTTGGTTTCACTAGGTCACAACGTAGCGTATATTCTTTTGTTTTGTGCTTGCCCAACAAAGCAGTAGTTGCCATACCGTGTCCTACTCGAACAGGGTTGGCCAAACTCTGTGTATAGAAGGCTCTGGGTGCATGGCCGCTTGTGATCATACTTCGAAGGAAGCGCACGACTTCACTGAACATTTATTGTTGACGTTATAGGCATCAAATATATCCTAACAATTCTACGCAAAAGTTGAGCTATGTCCAGTCAATATTTTTCGCTAAGCTGCACAGCAGTCAACATTGAACATCATGCCAAAAAAAAATCAAACCAACATTTAGAATCATGATATGCGATATATTAATGATAAATATTTACCTCATGACAAGACATTCGCCATTGTTTAATGTATCCATTGCAATATCGCCCATCATTGGCTCGTCACATCGAATGGTCATCATTTTCGGTTCCATGATGGGGTCCTGGGGTACGGATATGGTACACCTACTTTCGTCTTTCTCCACATATAGGTTTCCCCTTCAAAAATAAGAAGAAAGATTTAAAGTGATATTAATCATGGGTTAAAGAACATTATAGCACTTAGAATTAACGGTTCTTGGTAATTGAAATATCATTTTAATTACACTATTATCGTATGCTGCTAATAATCCGTCCAATCCAAAGACGAGTATTCTAACGGCGGGAGTATTTTTTCTCGGTTGGAGAGCATTCAGCTAGCCAGTTATTGTTTCATGATATTAACAGAAAGATTGACTCACAATCCAATCCTTCAAAAGGAAATGAAAAGAATTCCTCCAGGCTATTAGAGGCTATTGCCCAAACAAAATCGGAATATTTGTTTTCCTGTTTTCATATAAGGACTGTGACACCATGGTTTATTCTTGATAGATAAAGTTCATTTCTTCTCCGAATGGGCAACAGTAAATATGAAAAATGCGAAAGGACGTAGGAGAATAATCAAAGTTCCCCATTTCCATCTCAATTTTTTTTTTTTTTTTTAAATATTTTTTGCAAAGGTTGAAAAAATGTATCATCTATCCCAGACAAAGCAATTAATAATTGAATTTTGACATTTTTTTAAAATCTGTCCTTAAATCAAAGGACAAGTCCACTAAAAAAATACCTTACTTTCAATAAAAGCAGAACAATCAGACAAACCATTCAAAAAAAGTTTGAGCAAAATCGGAAAACTGATAAGAAAGTTGTGAATTTTTGAAAAAGTATGACAAACTATGGAACAATGAGAATCACATCACAAATTGCCAAGATGGTTATCAAAATTTATCAAAATTCACATTTTCATGATTTAACTGGAACAAAATTACTCTATATTAGTGCATCCACACAAAAACATATTACTATGAATCTAACTGGGATGCTGGTGTGAAGAAATAAGATTTGTAAGGAGAAAATGGGAAATTTATGTCATCAATATAAGGAAAATAATTAGTGGATGGTGAGGACATGACGTCACAGACTTATGAGTGAGTTGCCAATTTGTTTTTCATGTCATTAAAAATTCATAACTTTCTTATTAGTTATCCTATTTTGCTCAAACTTTTTTTGATTGGGTAGTCTGATTTGTCTGCTTCTATTGAAAGTAAGTTAATTTTGGAGTGGACTTGAGCTTTAAATCTGGTGGAGCCGCAGTCACTGACCAGTTTCCGTGGTCTATTAGTTAAGGCATTGGCGTTCTAAGTCAGTGACCCGGGTTCGACTCTCGGCGGAGACATTTTTCAACCTTTGCACAAACAAATAATCCAAAATGTAGGACATAGTAATGGACAATAAAGCCTTTATAGGTTCTTAATTAAATTATATATATATATTGTATTTTTAAAAAAGGTGTGTGTGTGTAAAGAAATAACATGTACAACAGCAATGGCATCTCTTTTAGAAATCAATGCAATGCGAAAGAAATGAGAGAATAATGGTTGCGTAGCTTCAATCAAAGTTTCCCATTATTGGCCTCCCTTGACGTAAATACAATTCTGTATCTTAAAACGAAGAGCTACTTCAGTGAAAAAGGAAAGGACCTATGTTTCGCGCAGTTGCTAAACAGCGGTAATTATTTTTCGGCGGTTTCGTCCTCATATCTGACCGAACCTTATTTCCTGATTTAAAGGTACTATGTCCCTTTTGCAGCCAACATCAAATTCTGTAGAACTTTGCAGGAATTATGAATATGTCATGTATGCCCTATCTGTGAAATTTAAACGTTAGCAGTGTCCTAATATTCAAATTATGCAAGGAAACCCGTTTACTTGCTAGACTTCACTGTCAGACACTATTGCGTGACTGACTGGCTTTTTCTTCTTCTTTGGTAATAACATACATAAAATGAGCTGTAAAGGGTACATGCGCATTTGTCTACATCAATAACCCACTTCTTGTAATGGCCAATATTAAACGGATTGAATGTTTGCGCAGCAACATATGACCATTCGGTACAATGGTCTGAAAATCAGACTATTACTTACTGGCTCTATAGCTCTTAAGTCGAATCGACAACTAATAGTCGTTATTTTCCCACTTAAAGACATTTTCAAGCACCTCTTTTTTTAGGGAAGTTCTAAATTAGTATTATCTTTCAAATGCAAATAGGACATAGTACCTTTAAAGGCTCATACAGATATGCCGCAGTAAAAAGGGCGATTTCTGTGTGTGTACTAAATGAACAGCAAGGCGGATTAAAAACATAGTTCGGCGTAGCAGTGCTCCTGCATGTACTCACTTCTGCGCGGGTTACAAGATTGAGATTACCAAGTTATAGTTTTAAAACAATTATTTATGTCCAAACATTCAACTACTCTGTTTCTCCGTTTATTTTTTCCATCTTTACTGCCATCTTGTACTTGTTACACCTGTCTCGCTATTGTACATTTACTGTATCTATAACTTGTTTGTATTACTTGTAAACTTGATCAGTTTCGGTCCTTGGACCTTTCAATAATGTATATTTATATGTCTTTTTAAACCGAAATAAATAATTAAATAAATAAATAAAAATTGGACTGCCGTAAAAACACAACCGTGAAGAGTTAGAAACAAATCAACACAAGGCAATTTCAATAGCCCTGTCTATCACCCGATGAGATGTGGGAACATTACAATGCATGTTACGTAATTTGCAACTTTTATAGGTAATACAGCAGGCCCTTTTACACCTAACAATTAGTGCGATTTGGATTGCGATGCAAAGATTGATTTTCTTCTTTTTTGGCGACCGTTATTACATGTCAGTTTAGTGCGAATTGGATCGCGATGCAAAGAATTATTTTTGGGGGGCGACACACAGGATAATTCTCGCTCGACGGCAAGAACGTCCGATCTGCGCATGTTTGAATCTCGACTATGTATACGCGCTTGGAATACCATTCACACACACACACACACACAGCGCCCGGCAAAGTATCACAGTTATTCTGAAAAAATGTTAGAGTTGGATCGCGATGCGAACCGCGAAGACTAGTGAACAATTTCTGTCCACACACGCCAACAAAAACAATTTTTTTTTTTTAGATCGCGATGCAAAAATGATTTTTAAATCCCTTTTTTTTCTTTAGGTGTGAACGCCCCTAGTGTTGTATTGTAACTATCCATGAGTCGATTTCTTGAAAGCTTTTGCGAGCGTGTTCCATGTAACTTTTCCTAGATCAAATTCAAATACACTGACTATTTTGGACAATCAGCTTAGACACAAGGACCAAGTATCGTTTTAGATTTTCAACCATCACTCTAAAAACTGAAATGTTAAATCACCATTTAAAAGGGCCGAGGAGTGACCACTCTTTCAAAATGGTAGATTAACACTTTGAACATGCTGGATCCAACACTATAAAGGTTGAATCTAGCAGGTTAAAAGAAACAATCTGACATTTTCAAAGAGTGGTCACTCCTCGGCCCTTTTAAATTGACATTTAACATTTTAAGTTTATAGAGTTTACAATTTGCAATGTGTAACAAATATGTCTTCATGGTGTGAAGAATCACTGGCTTAAGATTAAGTCCACATTAGTAGCTAAAAGCTTGCCCACTGCATTTTAAGATTGGTAGAAACCTAAACTACGTGTTATATTACCCCGACCAATGAAATTTGTATGCGTCAAAGTTACTTGTTTTTTTAACCTAACATTAGAAGTACAATCTGTTGTAAAATGAAAATGAACTTACCTTCCAACTTGAGCTGAAGCGAGAAACACTAGCACAAGAAGGAAAAGCGGCGTAGGCGTATGAGGCGCCATTTTCGCCTGAATCTTTGGTTTTCCTCGTTAAGAAGTAAATCGTCTGTGTTGAAGCTTTGTTTTACTCCTTCGTAGGTAAAAGTTTATCGCTCGCGTTTCGGCCAGAGATATCACCTTTGGATCGCGAAACGCTTGCATCCACTTCGGAAGCTGTTTATCAGATAAACTGGGCGTGCTTGGGAAATGCACAGCCTCTTCCAAACGTTTTATATTATTAACGCGTCGATGCAGAAGGTATCGATTGAGCTTTTCTTGTATTGGTTGTGTCTCAGAAAAAAGTACGGGCCAATCAGAGGCGGAATTGACTAGTTTTGCAACCTCATCTGTGGAAATGGACCGGATGGGTGAGAGTAAACAGGCGGGAAAGCAGGTCGTCATGTCGCTCACATGTGTGAGATGTATTCCCCAGTCGTTTCAAACAAAATCATCTCACCCAGAAGAAGAAAAAAAACACTATTCTTCTTTTCCTTAAAAAAAAAGCATTTAAGACTTTTCTGTATAAAGGCTTGTTTTGATAATGGAGTCAACACTGTAACGCTCAATCCAATTATCGGTCATCCTGTTAACAAGGAGTTTATGAAGATTGTTCCCCTGGTATTCGTATGAAAATATAAAATCATGTTAACAATGAATTCAGTAAAAACGCCCTAATTGAGACTACGTCTGTAATTTTTATCACGTTTTCAGTGGATGTCATTTGACAGAACTACCCTGCCAAAAATCAGCTCGATATCTCTGTTTGAAATAAAGATAAATAGACATTTGACCTAAAATAAAGTAGAACAAATTCAAAGTGCATCGCACATCTTTGACTTATTCTTTTTTCAATGTTATCATTTTCATGAGTTGTCATATATTCTAATGAAACTTTTTACTCTTCTTTATGTCATTCTATTCTTTAAATATAATTGCAAATATAATTCAACTTGTACGATGACTAACTCGGTCAAGATTTTTTATCTATTCATTCATTAATCAATTCATAAAAAAAGTCTTATATATATATATATATCAGATACTACTTGCTGAATAAGGATTGTGTGCCTATTTGTTTTCAATGAAGTTATTTTAATCTTTAAGGTACTATGTCCCATTTGCAGGCCAAAAAAAGAAAGGTTATATTCCAACGGCATTTGAAAGATAATACTAATTAAAAACTTCCCTAAAAAAGGGGGGCTTTACATTGTCTTTAAGTGGGATAATAACGACTATTAGTTGTCAAATCGACTTAAGTGCTACCAAGTCAGTAAGTAATAGTCGGATTTTCAAACCATTGTACCGAATGGTCGTACGTTTTGTGCTGCACAAAGATTACATCAGTTTAATTTTGGCCATTACAAGAAGTGTGTTATTGTTATAGACAAATGCTCATGTACCCTTTACAGCTCAGTTTATGTATGTTATTACATTCAATAGTGTCTGACAGTGAAGTCTAGCAAGTAGACGGGTTTCCTTGCATAATTTGAATATTAGGACACTGCTAACGTTTAAATTTCACAGATAAGACATATATTACACATTCATAATCCCTGCAAAGTTCTACATACTTTGATGTTGGCTGCAAAGGGACATAGTATCTTTAAACCTCATATATTCAACTCATTTATTAGCATCCAGGGGAATCTAATCTTTCTATTATTTTAGTTTTGCCCACTCTGTTCATAAGAATATACAAACTAATAGAAAAGGTACACAAATAAAGCTTGCATCACAACAACTATCCAGCTGTTGTTGATATTCATTTACGTGTGTAATATTGCATTTCCTATCTTTGTAGTGCAAATCTAATTAAACAACAATTTTATCTCAAAAGAAACCACAACAATCAAGGAGAAAGAAATGGGTAAAACGAAAAAAGAAGTGAGGTATTAAAGACGGATAGAGATAGTTAGAGAAGGACTGGCAGAGATAAAGATAGAAGATGAAAGGAATTGAAAATAAGAATAGATATTGAAATAGGACAGGGGAAGAGAATTCAATATGTTGGAGACCAGATGGGGGTAATGGATACTATAGATATATAAGGGCGCGTTCATGCTTGATTTTGAAGGCAGAATGAGCGATTTGTAACGCTCATCGTAAACGCTCATCGTAATCGCAGTTCCACGGTGCACTGTTCATGCTCACTTCTCCAGGCAATTCTCCTTGGGTGGCCTTCAGCTGGATTCGCAAACCTGTGTGCGCATGCTACGTAGACCCACTAGAGGTCAGTGCGTTGACCCCATTTAAACGCGTTTACAAATTGTAAACGCATCTTTTTGTGAGTTTACGATCGGCGATCGTGATCGCCGTTTTTCGGTGATTCTACAAAAGTGAGCATGAACGCAATCGTGTTTTAAACTAAACGCGTAACAGATGCCTGATTCTGGCCGTCAAAATCAAGCATGAACGCGCCCTAAGACGTTAGAAAGAGAGATAGAGAGGGATGGAAAGAAGATTACAAAGTTAAAAAGTCTGTGAGAAAAAGAGTGAGGGAGAGAGAGAGAGAGAGAGAGAGAGAGAGAGAAAGAGAAGGTGCAGGACAAAAGGGTGAAGGGGCAATAGTGAAAAGGAATACGACAGCATAAAACTGATAACATGAAAAGATGTCAGAGAGAAAGAAGGCGAAAATAGAGAGAAGGCGAAAGAAATAGATAAAAGTAAATTGAGAGAGGGAAAGAAGAATTAAGTAGGTAGTACAAGAACATGTTTAAACAAATAAAAAAGGAATGGATACAGGGAATATAGGTATATTGAAAGGGGTAATCGAAAATGGAGCAGCGGAACAACAGCAAAATTGTGCTTAGAGAGATAAAAACTGCAGAATAATAGGGTCCAACTAGAAAAAAACAATCAAAATTCCCATGTATTTTCGAAGAATCCTACCTCCTAAGTATTTTCATCCTATTCAAGGAATTAATTGCTGCATTAATGGAATCACCTTGCACAATTCCGTACAATACCAACTTCAGTATATTCTATTGGGCTGTGTTATAAAATGGACGTGTAGAAAAACTAAGGTCCATTATTACACCATACCTGATATGTGGAGTGGCTATTATTTAATAAATCGATAGGACTGTGATCAAATCTATCTTCCGCAGCGAGCGAGACAATAACTGATGTTGTGCAATCCCAGAATAAATCTAAAACTTGTCGAAATATGGCCACACCTGTTTCGTGGCCATGGTAATGAAATCGATTCGTCCTACGTCAGACAAAGCAGTTTAATTCCAGTGTTGAAGGTGATTTTAGGTTAAAGCACACCACTCCCATCCCCCCGAGGGCTGGAATAAATAGATATTCAAACTTTCCTATACACTGTGTTTTGTGAAATCCATTAAAAAAAGATGAAAACCATTTGAATTGTTGGCAGTGAATTGGTGCTAATACTTCAGTTACACCAAGAAACCGACTTCAAATCTACTGAAAACCGACTGACCTTTGGGGGGTAATGTAATTATTGGATCAGTCGGTCTCGTGGCTCAGGGGGGGGGGGGGGGGGCACATATTGAGACAAACGACTGTGTGCCGCTCTAATGGGTCAGTTTTTCACCAAGCATGGATCCTATTTTTACCCAAATATCCCTAAACATGGGTTCGCTTTTTAAAACCCTCCAAAACGTTGGTGGAAAATTTTGAAAAATGGGCTTTACTTCGAGAAAAATCCTCCCAAATGACCCTTAAAAATGGACAGGGGGTTCGGGGCTTGAGCGGCACTACCCCGTCCAAACCGAATCTGAGTACCCCCCCCCCCCCCCCCTGGGAAAAGGGGGGGGGGTCTCTTTTGGTCTCGGTAGTAGGACTTGGGTTGTTGTTGTTGTTTTTGGTTTAGTTTATAGGCGTTTGTCATTCAGAAGTGAATATTTACGCCTCTTCTCTTAGGATTTGTTTTTCCTTTAAAATTAGATTTACTTTTGTTTAATATAAAGATTTGGATAAATTGGATTTAAAAAAATTAAACTGTTCATGTTGAAGAATTCAGTGGCTCGCGAGCAAAAGGCCCATCAGCTATATTGGACGTCCAAGGACCAGCTCGGACACGATACGTTGTGACAAGCTTCTCAACTCAGCCAAATGCTGAGCCTATAGGCCTTCCGACGTCCCCACCGCGTTTCTTCAAAATGTTGTCCGAAAACCAATAAGAAACAGATCATATACATGTACAAGATTCTAAACGTTACCATAGGCAGTTCTCTCTTCTATTTTGTTTCATCTTTTTTTTCTTTTTCACTCTTCTTCATCATCATGCATAACTCAATATAAAAAAGCGAAACATATTGGGCTCAAATAATTATGTGCGGTGCAAGGTGGTTAGTAAGGGTACAGGTTTACCCTTTTAGTTCTAACTACAAAGTTGACCAGAGCCTGCTGGTGGTTAATGTCTGTGGATTTCAGGAGTATTGGGATTGCTTTTTCGTTTTCTATATGCCAGATTCTGTAGTAAGCATGGCTCTCTCAATAAGAAAGAGCGGGTACTTGCACAAGAAATGGTTAATTGTTTCTTTTTCGTGCTCACAGTTTGAACAATGACCAGTGTCATGTTGATTCAACTCACATAGATTTTCCCTATTCTGAGGCGATGGAGAAAAGTTTCGTTACTGCTGTTGTTCATGTAACACACACATGATTTGGATACTAGAGTTTGCGTTTCCCGTATAGGGGGATGATGTTTCATTCCATCTTTTTTGCCATATCTCTATGTAGTATTTCTTTATAACATAGTTTGCTTCTGCTCTGGTAAGATCGTTGTTGATGTATATGCTTTTATTTAGTCCTGCTTTAGCAAACTAGTCTTTGAATCAGTCTTCATCCCGATTACATTGCAAATTCAGACAAAACAAACAGATGATCTAATATCAGGTTTAACATTTAAAGGCTAAACAATCTTTGGTCGACCGGATTTTGAACAGAATTTTAAAGCCAACTGAAATGTTGCATAACTTTCTTAATCATATCAATGGCATATTACTTCTTTTTTTCTTCTTCTTTGTTGATAATAATATTCTCCTGCCTATTTTATAGTGTCATCTCGTTTTGATGACTAAGCCAACAAAATAGCATTATTACTTTGGCAGACAATGTTCATATGAAATTCAAAGCGAGAGTAAATTATCCACTCTTTTCTTCAAATTCAGTGATCATGGCTATAGGATAACATATTCATCAATAGTCTATATCACATCATTGGAACGATGATACGTTTTCCTCAGTTATCTTGAATCAAGTCAATTCTACCTGAAAACGAACACAATCTGATCAACATTTCAAGTTAGGACTTTGCTAATTACCACTAGACCAAGAGTATGTACATTAGATGATAGCCGACCCGTACGCCTGCAAACTATTGAGGTCGATTAAAGGTAGGCATTTGAAGCTAGAAGTTTTTATCAGCGTAGACAACAAAAAGTTTTCACACCCCGCTACCCTGTTTTCCATACCATCTGGCGTAAGGCTATCGATTGGTTCAGTACATAACAGTGATTCCGGCGTATTTTGACAAGCTGTACAAGTATATAGCGTTTGAACAGGTTCCATAACGTGTAGGCTTCTGTAGACAAACATGTCAATATTACCTATACAGACATCAATTCATATTTGTTTGATGACTTTGGTTCATATTTGTCCAATGACTTGGATTTTATACAGCTGAGCAATTATATATAGTTTTTGTTCTTCTAACAAGAATTGCCGCGTTTATTTGCGTTTGATAATTTTCTATTTTTCTTTCGGTCTCTTTAGATGCCCCCCCCCCCCCGCCTCTCTCTCTCTCTCTCTCTCTCTCTCGTTCTCTCTTCTTTCTCATTCTCCCTCCATATCTCTTCTCCATATTCTCATTCACTACTCAAAATAGATATTAAAATACCCTTATATTCGAGATATTACTAAATGGCTGAAATGTTTGGAGCAAACCTTCATGCCACATGTTTTCCAACTTTTTAATAACTTAAAGGGATCCGGTAACTTTGTCTCAGTTTCTGAAACAAAATCCTGGATTTAGCTCATGTTGCAATGATAATTATAAACCTTTAGGTCAGTCAGGAACCCCATGACTTTTACAAGCCGATCGCCTGTCTGATTATCAAGATATTTATGATTGGAAATCGAAACCAAATTTTGCGTTTGCCAAACGGTTTCATAACACTATAGTCTATTGGGGAAAACAAGTAAGGTAAAACCGGTCACTCAAAGATTTTTACTTTTTTGAGGCACTTCTTGAAAATTTTGAAGCGCGATTTTGTTTAGGGCTTCAATATCATACCATATGGCAGACACCGATAACACGTAGGGCCGTGTATCTCAGATGCCTTTAAAGTGTCCAAAACCTTATTATTCTACAACTTTCATGCGCTACATAATCAACTTGTTTCCAATTGTTTCCATGCAGTATCTTTCACCATACAATCGCATTTTAATACCAGAACTTAGCTTTATCTTGAACTCCGCTTTCGGGCAGGTTTCATTCGTGTCTCCGGACAAATATTTGGATTAAATGAACATACTGTTAATAGTCAATCATCACAAAAACATTTTGTTTGATGGCAGTTTTGTTGTATGTAGATGGTGTAAGAGATAAACGGAGAAATGGTATTTGTTATCAAATAATCCTGAGAGCTAAAGGATATATAGTCACACATTCGTCACACAAACATACACACTTCTAAATTACACAAATACACATTAAAAGTGAGAAATTATCATATTAGATGGAAAATAAACCTGCATTCAAAGGGGATCCGAATTTGTCCGACCGTCCGGATAACCATTCGTTACGTACCTGACCCGGTCGGACAATTTCATTATCTCTCTGATTAACATTTACACCCAATAAACATGAAAACGTACACATTTTTCAATGCATGTTTGAGTTTTTTTAAAGATTTTCTTTGTGTCACGATAACCATATCGGTGGATCATAATTTGGCTTAACAAAATGATGTCCATGGATTAGTCGAAACGGGTGTGGTAGGGGATAAATCCATCAAAAATGAAATAGACCCTATGATTTCTCGATAAGGAGGTGTTCCAAAAATACTTTAGAGGTGGTGTTCTAAAATAGTATCCGCCATGATGCCTATTTCGGATGTTTTTGCAGTATCAGTGGTGGAACTTTTAACACCTGTCACTACTTACTAAGTTATAGCAATAGGAAGGGGATTCTATCCTGATACTTTCCAACGAAAAAACGTTGAGTTATAAACAAATCATGATTTATATTCCTGTTTTAGTAATCAAATCGTTTTTTCCCTCTCCACATCACTCTTGCTTTTGGTAAAGATGTTAGTTTAAGAAATATCTTTTGCTCTGTTATCCTGTTTTATTCTATTTTGCAGCATTGCTTTTTGTAATTTTCAACGAAAGTCCTTGAATTTGCCTTCATTATTGATAGATTATTCTTAGTTGGTTAAAATTGTTTTTGTTACGTGCATATAGAGCTTAGCAATTATGTTTTTATATAATTTCAATCTTTAATCATATTGTATATATAACTAATCTAGGCCTTTAGGATCGTTGTGGAAAGCAGATTTGTAACAGACATAAGGACTGTTGCGGAAATCAGTATTATAACTGACAATGCAAACCTGTAAAAACAAAAGTACGCATAAATGAATATAAATTATTATTTGATGTCCACAGTAGCAAAACAAATGAGAGAAATAGATCCAATAATATTCGAGAAAAGCATTCGATAACGATTTAGAAAGCTGTAATTGTTTTACGTTTCGAAGATCATCATTCAAATTCGTAACTTTGACTTTTGAATGAGTTATCCATATTTTGTTAAAATTACATGACATACTACAAGTTTTTCAAAAATGGTAAATTTCCAGCGTAACGGATGTTTATTTATGTTGTTTGATGTTTGTTTATTTAAGACAGTTTAGAATATAAGCAAGGGTCTGAAACCTTATTTCACTTAGTGAACCAGACTCATTTGACTAGACTCTATATCAGGGATAGTCCCAGCAAATGTCACAGTATTTCGCTTAATATAGTTGAATTTGTTGTAACCGTAAGGGACATGAATCTAAATGGACAAGGCAATTTTCACTCCTGTGAACAGTTTGAAAGGTGTGTGAGATTGAAGGTTCAGTGAATCCAATATAGGTTGGCAGATGATTATACTCTAAACATAAATACATAATCGTATACTATTAGATTACGCATTCCCTTTCCGGAGCTATACAAATATAGGGTAACGGACGTGACAGTATGTGCATAACGGACGTGACACCTGTGTCCACTTTATTTAGACCCCTATAGCTTTGCTATCACAACGCGTCATGAAAAGCCCTTCATTGCGATTAACTGCCAATAGATATAGACAATCTAAACTGCTTGTGGCGTGAAATAATGCAAACAAACGATAAGACGTTTCAACCAAAATTGTGGAAAAAATTTGCCCCAATAACGTGACTCGGTAACATTGTTGAAGGTTGATGAAAAAATGATGAAATGTTACTTATTATTTTCCTTCTACTGTACTTACCCTCTAACATGCAAAAGATCCTGACAAAATTCTCAAACCACAAAGATATTTATGGTTTTCTTTGAAGGTGTCACTGTGCGAGATCCTCTAAAAGTGAATTCTCCAAACCGTTTTCCCATGAAAATAAGAAATAATACAGGCTTTTAAAATCTTTCAACACTTAAATGTATGGAATAGTATATAGAGCCAATACATTGCTTCGTGACGATTTACATTCACCTAAAATGTAATTTAATTGTAATAATATAGTTTGGGAGAAATAAGGGATCGATCAGATCAGTCTTTCCTAATGAATTAAATTGAATGGAACGTTCCATATCCTCTCGATCTCTATCCTGAGGTCTTCATACTTGAGACGTCTCTTTCTTTGACGGCGATGTTGATGTCATGGGGAACGATGACCTCGATGATATTTACTTTGTTGTTGTCCCTGAAGACAATGTCTGGATTCTTGCAGTTATTATTAGTACTTTTTATTATTGTTGTCGTCATCATCATCACCGTCGTCGTTAAATTGTAATCATCATCATCATTATTATTATTAGTAGTAGTAGTAGTAGTAGTAGTAGTAGTGAAGTAGTAGTAGTATTAGTATAGTAGCAGTATAGTAGAGTATTACTATATTTCAGTGGGGAATATATTTGTTGTCACTGCCAGGATTACCAAAGAGGCCGGGACGAGCATTCCTGACATCCGCAACCAGTTTGGCGCGCCGGAAGCACTTTGGGATTGGGTTGGGTTTTAGGTATGTATACTTACGGTCCGATGAGCATCCATGGGCCCACATTAGGGCCCTTAGTGGGGTCCAGAGGACGGAGCCCCTGTAAGCTCAGGGGATTTAGGCATTTAATTACGCCAAGATGAGCATATTTTGATACATCATTTGTGAAACTAGCAGGCCACTCGTTCTTTCTTCCTCTTTCTCTTTAACATACTTTTTCAAAAAGCGCAGGCCCTGACATAAAGGCTTCAAAATAAGCATATTGTTGGTTGCCTGATTGTAATTTTTCCAACAAACGCATAAAAAGGTATAATTATTAAAAAAAATGAGAATAAATCCCTAAAAATCATGTCATTTCAGGAACAATTGTAAATCACTGGTATCGAATTAGAAATAAACCACTTTGTATTTTTATTTGGGGAGCAACTGCCCCCCCCCCCCATCAGTGTTCAGGAGGGGCTCATGTCTTCCCACCCCTATAATAAAAAAAAAATACACACACGCTTTCCTATCCTCTCACAATACATTTTCAGGATACATGCGCGTATCGCTATTATAAAATCCTCCATTGATGAATATAGGGGCATGCGGAATGATTAGGAAATTTTAATTCCAGTTCACTTTCCTTTTCTTTGAATGGAATATCATTTTAATTTGATTCAATTTAAGTTTTATTATTTTTGTATGTTCTTTTTGGTTACTAAATAGTAATCAATTATACTGCTTTATTATAGGGAAAAGGACATGTACAAAAAGGGGGCACTTTAGGGGAACCTGAACAAGTGGAGGCACAGTGCCCCCCCCCCCCCCAACCAAGAATGCCGCCTCTGACTGTGGGCAAAAGTGCGAAACTAACCCAGAAAATCTAGAAATAAACCACATTTCAATTTTATTTCGCGGGTCAACTGCCCCCTCCCCCATCAGTACGCCAGTGCTTCCAGTAGGCCTATCCTTTCATGAATTCCTACCATTAAAAATTATCAGAAGGGAAAAGGACAGGTACAAAGGATAAGGGGGCACTTTAGGGGATCCTGGAAAAGTGGGGGCACAGTTGTGTCCCCCCCCCCCCCCCTCCAACCAACCAAGAATGCCGCCTCTGACGAAACTAACCCAGAAAATCTAGAAATAAACCACATTCCAAAATATTAAAAAAATTATGGGACAGAAAATAGCAGCTGTTATAGACCTCTAGATCAAAAGTATATTATTGTTACAAGGCAAATCAACTTTATTCTTTGTAATGACTGTGTTTATAAAAGCACGAAAATCATGACAAAATGACAATTTCATTTCAATATATATTATTGTTACAAGGGAAATCAACTTTATTCTTTGTAATGACTGTGTTTATAAAAGCACGAAAATCATGAAAAATGACAATTTCATTTCAATATATATTATTGTTACAATTAGGGAAATCAACTTTATTCTTTGTATAATGACTGTGTTTATAAAAGCACGAAAATCATGAAAAATGACAATTTCATTTCATTTTAGATCATGATGGGAAAAAGTGTGGCGAAGTCCGAAAAGGCTGTGGCGAGTTGTCCAGGGTATTGTGGCGGTTTGTCCAGGGTATTACCACCATTCTCTCTCATCCGAACAATGTTACCAAGTCCCTTTAATTTGTGTATTTTAAAGAAATACAAAAAAAGCTAACCAATCCTACTGATATACGTTCTCAAATTAAGGCCAAATATGTATGGAGATATCGTCAATTTTATGATTTTGGGCAAGTGAACATTTTCCATGGAATTGCCAAATATTTATGACGATGTATATAATAGGAAAGTTTGTATCCTATTATTTAGGAATACCTAGAGACATTGGAATAATTTGGGACATTTTCTTTACAGTAAAAAAGGAATCGAAAGGCGCTCATAAAGAGTATATTCCAGTTGCTTTTTGAGTATTTATTGTACCTTAGATGGATCTTTAAAACTTCATTAAACTTTGATTTAATTTTCTATAAGATTATTTGAATAGTCTTGCTCACTCTCTCCTACATACCACACGGTTTGTTCTATGCATTGCAGATGTTTTATGTAAATATCAGACCATCGACTTCTCCAAATACAAACAAGCAAACTTCAGCATATGAGCACAAAGCAAATAAAAGACATATCTAACATCGAATTGCATTTAATTGTATAGTCTGTTCATATCAAACATTACGTGTCAGCTGTGTATTTGTACGATATAAGCTTAGTACAGTTCTTGTAAAAACCGTTTGGTTTTATATATAGAAAGTATTTGTCTTGGACCTGTTCAGGCGAGGGAAAACACGACATAAATTGCAGCATCTGCTGGAATCGTTAATTTCCGACGTGGTGAATCTCTGTTATTAGTGACGTGTCATTTGATCTATGACAAGCCATTAGAACACTAAACAAATGGAGTGAGGAGCATGTGGGCCCAATAAACGAAAATACTGATTTGAATTCGTATTTGTTGTATTGAAATAGTATTGCACACAATTTAATGAAGAAATGTTGCAGGAGAATAAATGACTATACAATGACAACAGAATTATTCATACCCCATATAAATTTGATGATCATTTTTGTTTGTGTTTGTGTTTTTCGTAACTCGAGAATGAAAAGTGGATTGGGGGTCTTTAGTGAATACTTCTGGATGTAAACTTTGATTTGCCACATTCTCCGGCAACATAAATGGGTAGAAATTAATGTTGTATATACATACTTGAAAAAGTATAAGAACTTGGTAAGGGTGTGAATAACTTAGTTATTAAAGGGAACCGCACCCCAAGAAAAACTGAAGTTATTCTGAGACACTTTTGTGTATTCTTGCCGCCCATTAATCAACAAGATTCCCCACCAAAGTGTTCGAGAAAATACGAGAGACAGTTTCTCAGCATTGCATGGGCATCGCCATTTCCTTGAGTACGTGACGTTCTAAGCGAAACGTTTATCAAGTAAATGTATTCAAATTTATGGATACTGCCTTCCCAGGTATGTATTGTGATTAAGCATTTTAATCACCAGCTATTATCCTCCCCCCCCCCCCCCCAACTCAGGGTACGCCATGCATGTTCCCTCCCTTTGAAAGCACCCCTAAGTCGGGTGTGTAAAGTCAATACGGGCCGATTGTTTGTGTATTACGAGCCGGACTTAGTTACGTGCAAAGTACCCCTATCGGAGATTTTGGGAACATGAATGCGGTCCCTTGGGGGTGGGGGGGGGGGTGGGCCTTTTTACTACAATTGCCAGAACGCGAATTGCACATATTAAATAAGAGGGTGCTCTTCTGCGGTGAATGTTTGGCATAAATGAAATAGATTTTTCAACTGCTATATATAAATAAGTAACAATTGTTCCCCTGTTATATATATTTCACCAAATATACTAATTACCTTCTTTGCTATGATTTTCCCTCATTGGATTTGTTTTCTTTTTTTTTACTGAATTAAAAAGTCTTCCCGACTAAAGCTTGGTGTATGATTCATGTACAAGTCCGCCTGGTACGTCACATTATCAAGAAAATGGCTGCGCCCATGTCGTGCTAAAAGGCATTTCATATTGCCAAGAATATCCTCATTTATGTATCTCTTGTACACTTTTGGTAGGTATATTGTACATCAAAGCTCAAGGATACATCTCATTTTTCAGAGTACCTACAATTATTATTCTGGGGTGACGTTTCCCTTGACTATGTTATACACCCTCTACGGTAAGTAGGAGACATTTATGCGCTTTATATGAATGGTTTGACTACATGGAGTAGAAATTATTAATATAAAAACACTTTTAGAAATATGCAACAATTCTTTTCTCGATATCTTGTTGACATTCCATTTTGTCTTAGTATCTTCGTTTCGCATCTTTGTCTTTTGTTTTCCTCATATCTATCTATTTGACTTCCGCTATAGATTGTGTTATAATTGTACAACCTTTTTCAGTTAGCACATTTTTTATATTACCGTTTTATTTTAAAAAAATTATCCATTGCAATGGTCTCTGTCATTTTATCCTGGCTATATGTTGAAAATGAGAACCGTGCCTTCTATCAAAGTTCAGAGCATCAAATCCTGCATTACTGGATCTTATACAATTTAAAAACAGGATAAAGTATTTTCTCGAATCTACTGAAGCTGTGAAATGAACCTTTCTTGCCAGAGTAGGAGTCGAAATTCATGAATGATTTGCACTGTTCTTTACTCTGTAACTCTTATTTATAGAATCCACCTTCCCATTTTGTTGAAACGATCCCTCTTCTTCCTGCGAACTTGTTAATTTTTTTATTCCAAGCTATTCAATATCATACCGAAGTATGTGAACAATTAAATTTGTCCCAATTTATGCTTCTTTGTCGGAACCCGTTTTGACAGTCTTTTTAAAGGTTGTCAGTAGTTGATGGCGGGTTTGTCCCCGGAGCATTTTGGTCGGCTATAAGTTTCGCTGCTGTATTGAAAAACTTTTGATAACCAAAGTGGTCGTGGAAAGGTTTTTTGTTTTGGGTTTCCTATGGTTGGCGACAGTTCTCAGACTGATTGGCGACTGATGAGCGACTGATTACCGACGGGGTCTTCATTATGTGACGTTTATTTCCTGGCGATATTTGGTTGAGAAAGGTTCGACAGCTGATCAACAAATGATATACGATCCTGATACGACCACTTGTCGATTAATCTGCAAACGTTCGCCGAATGCTAACAAGCTACAAAAAGTGTAACTTTAGAAACTTAAAAATTTCTATTTTTCCTTTTACTGCTGTTTCGTAATTTGTTTAAATAGGGGGAAAATGTGTATTTATATCAATTGCTTACTTGTTTTTTTCTACTTAGATCATGTTACATTCTGTGAGGTTTTATTCATAACATTTTTTTCCTGCTACAACAGCGTGGTAAAAAGCCTAAATTTTGACTTCAGTCAAAAGAACTAATTAAAGTCTGATAAATCCATTCATACATGTTACATAAGCTAATGTCTGTTATATGGATAAGTCCATCCACATCATAATACAATGTACTCCCAATATTTGGTTTTAAAGATTTTCACCAACAAAGATGTCAAGATAATATTTTCAACATAGACATTTTGCATTATCAAAACTGTGAGTTGCATCATCATTATCTTTTGTATTAACCAGTTTATAGCCCATATACAGTATAGTCACATATCACTCTTTGACTTCTGTCTCTCAAGGTAGCCAGTTAAAGAAAAAGAAAATATTACATTTTGTGAAAAATACTTCCCCCTTCCTTTTGATACTACAGTGCGTAGAAAAGAAAGTGTACGTAACTTTGGTAGCCCCTAAATAAAAATAAAAAGTCATGACCTATATGATTTTGAAATCTATTTCACGTTGATGAGTAACTTGTTTCTGTCCAATGATACCATATTCATAATATTTCCGCCACGGGTGACTGAGCACGAGGGTCTTTAAAAAGTGATGTCAAAATCACCTTGTTCCAAGTTTGGGCTGATGGGACGAATGTGGGTCAGGCCAAAGGCATATGCTTCTTTGATCTTAAATCCTTGTAAAAGTTAAATTTTGCCGCTTGCTTCTGTGCTTTATTGTTTAAAATGATGCAATGTATCTAAGCGTTAATAGAACCTTGCTCAATACATTGGATGACCTTTAATTATTTTGAACAGCCTACTATAAATAAACTTTTCTCTCATGAAATCTAAGCTCTCTCTGCTCACTTGTCCACTGTGCCATTGCACATGAGTCAGGAGCATAAGGTGTTTATCTCGAATAGCGAATGGAAAATCAAATGTTACTTTACCAAAATGTGAAAAATATATATATACATATATAATTATGACGATAAGTATCGAAGAAATTGAATGTAGACTTTCATGAAAAAAAGATAACATCTCAAACAAACTTTATTCTTGCTGTATCACTCAATGAGAAGGGTTACCTTGGGATCCGGTAACTTTGTCCCAGATTCTGAAACAAAATCCTGGATTTAGCTCATGCTGTAATCATAATTACAAACCTTTAGGTCAGTCAGGAACCCCATGACTTTTACAAGCCGATCACCTGTCTGATTATCAAGATATTTATGATATATAACACTATAGTCTATTGGGGAAAACAAGTATGATAAAACCTGTCACTCAAAGATTTTTACTTTTTTGAGGCACTTCTTGAAAATTTTGAAGCGTGATTTTGTTTAGGGCTTCAATATCATACCATATTTAAAATTGTTAAACGATCCCTTTAAACAGATGCGAGATGCGAGGACATTTTTTTATTTTTTTCCCAAAAAAAAAATCGCAAGGACTCAGCCAGCGGTTGAATAAGCAGGGGGGGGGGGGATAAGAGGACATTTTTTTAAATCGCAACGACTCAGCCAGCGGTTGAATAAGCAGGGGGGTAAGGTCACCTTTTCAGGTCAGCCATTGGCTTTTTTTTCTTTTTCTTTTTGTTTATTTAAAAACAAATTGACCGGGGGGGGCGCATCCAAAATTGTCATGTCATTTTGGCGAATTTAGGGCTGATTTTAACATATTTTTTGGCGGCCGGGGGGGGGGGGGCACGTGCCCCCTGTGCCCCCCCCTGGATCCGCCACTGTGTTCATTTCACGTTTCTTGTTGATCCTTATTATATATTTAGTTTAACCGTATTTTTCATTTCATTGTTTTGTAAAGCGCTAAGAAACTTTATTTGTATACCAGCGCTATATAAATCTTAAGTATTATTATATTATTAGTTAGTCTCTTTTCAAAAATTCACAAACAAAATTCCAAAACAACTGTTATTTTTACCCGTTGACAATGGATTATAAACCCCATTATTCCTTTCTACAGTAATAATTATATAGGATTTCCCGGCGAAATTCGCTAGTTTGTCATTTGAACTCATTTACTTTGCATTTAAGTTAGCGCAGATCGGCTTTGCCATGCCAATTATCATTCAATTTTCCCGTTTTGGTATTCAATTTAGAATTTTGGTCGAAGGGTTTGATAGATCTGTCATTCAATTTAGAAACTGCTCAACTAGCATTCAAATTAATCGTCACTTGTCGAGGCGTCATTTTTATCATTCAAATTAGCACCTGTCAATTGTCATTCGTATTCGAATTATGTTTATTCAAATTAGGAATGTTAGGGGGAATAAATGTGACACCCGTTTACAGTTTGAAGAAAAAAAAAATTAAATGCATGATTCGCCATGAGGGTCTTTTCTGTTATTCCATTTATTAATTTTGAGGACTATGCATATGGGTGTAGTCAGACATTAGGTAAAGAAGGGGCGAAATCAAATTATATGGCGTTTCTGCACGAACATGTTCATATACCCCGGAAAAGTGGGGATACAAAAATACCTACACCAGTCACAATATTGTACCCTTCCTCCATAATGAAATTGTGATAAATTGATGATGAAACACAAAACAAACAACTTCCTTACATGAAAATTTATAAAAATATTGAAACCATCAAGTCCATAGATGTAAATCTTTTTTTTTTCTTTCTTAACAATCAAACTTAAAAGGTGATAAATATCAAATAAATCTAAAAGTATATAAAGTGTATAAAGGCGAGAAAATAAAATATGATGAAATACACATGGAAAAAAAACAATTTTGAAAGAGGAGAATGAGCTATAAAAAGTGTGTAATAAACGAGAAATGTATATTGACCATCAATTTAAGTGCACAAAGTGCTAATTTGAATGCTACAAATGAATTCGAATGCTAAAAGTACACCTTCGCGATGACAAAAATCGTGTTGCGCCAAATTGAATGACCAAATAGCGAAAGAAGCACATAATTAATTAATTTGAATGAAGCATACAAAGATTCTAAAGAAAACTTAATAGATTTGAAAACTAGAAAAAGGAATATAATCCCAAGATATATCTGACAGCAGTAAAACCTTCGAATTTATACGCAAGACAAATTAATTTAAATGACAAACTCGCGAATTTGGCCGGAAAATCATATATTATGAATTACAACAACAAAATACCCAAGATATTTAGATACTCACGTGTACACACACACACGCACACACACACACGCGCACGCACACACACACACTTATACATATATATTTTCTATGCTCATTATATTTTGTGCTTGTAATGCACAGCTTAACTTGTAAGTAGACACCAAATATTATTACCTGACATATCTGGGACACATTGTACATAATAACAAATATCCAAGTTTAGGTTTTATAGGATACACCAAATTTATTAATAGAATTGAATACAGAAGATAATTAGTTATCAAGTCTATAAAGACATACGACAAAACCCACTGACTCATCCCTTCCACCACTCGCTTACATTCCATCCACCATTAAGCACCTACCCCCCCCCAAACAAAAACAAATCTACCAATTATAATTCGATATTACTTCGAAAACTTACATGAATAATTCATGATTTTAACCTCTGGACCATTCTACAAGTAATGTGAGTACAATAGAAATGCAGTAAAAGCAATTAAATCAGAATATATTAATGAATTCATTGAAATATATAATAATATGAGATATAATTTGTAAATAAACCTATTAAAGATATTATGTCCCAATTTTAGCCAACGTCAATTTCTGTAGAACTTTGCAGGAATTATAAATATGTCATGTATGTCCTATCTGTGAAATGTAAACATTGGCAGTGTCCGAGTATTCAAATTATGCAAGGAAATCCGTTTACTTTCTAGACCTCCCTGTCAGACACTATGAGTGACTGACTGACCTTTTTTTTTTTCGTTGGTAACAACATACAAAAAACGAGCTGTAACAAGTTATGTACATGAGCATTTGTCTACCACAATAACACACTTCTTGTAAAAGGCGAAAATTGAACTGATTAAATATATTTGTGCAGCAAAAAACGTACAAATATTCGGAACAAGGGTCTGAAAATTAGACTACTACTTAGGTGATTGCAATCACTTTTGTCGAATCGACAACTAGTGATCGTTATTTTCTCACAAAAAGCCATTTTCGAACCCTTTCGCTTTGATGGTATTTCTAAATAAGTAGTGTCTTTCAAAATGACATGTAACTATTTTATTTATTTCGACCTGCAAATGGGACATAGTACCTTTAATATCCACCTGAAATATAAGTACATTAATATACTTTTCACTCAGCTTATGTTAATCGTTTATCGTTTCAATGCAGCATACAAACGCTAAAGAATGATTTTGTCATAACGTTATCCTTATTACAGTAATGACCCTTATCGTCATTATCATTATGATCATTAAAAATGTTGATAGTCAATGTACTGGTAGAAGTAGTAGTAGTAGTAGTAGAAGTATTAGTAGTAGTAGTAGTAGTAGTAGTAGTAATACTAGCAGCAGTTGAAATAGAAGTAGTAGTAGCAGCAGCAGCAGCAGTAGTAGTAGTAGTAGTAGTACATACAGGATAAATATATATGTCTCTGCCACGCTAACAGCCACATATACAGAGATATTAACTGATTTTATGGACTATTTCACCTTATTTTTCACTTGTTGATACTGTATTTGGACTACATTGTAATGCTGCAATATGCCAGATATGATTTTGTTCTTCCTTATTTGAACCTCGCAATGTTATTATCTGGTAAGTTTTATGTCAGATTTTAACTTTTTACTTCGTGGTCCCATATGGCTAAAACTTTGCGTGCCAACTCCTGCCGAGGAGAAGCTGGTACTTCATCTTTTAGATTCAAACTACCTAAGGGAATCACAGTTGAGTCTTTGAAATATATTGTGGACTTGATATTGAAATATCACAACACAGTTCCCGATGAATTGTCCGCTATAGACTTTTATTTGGGTGAACTAACGCAGGTTTACCCAAATTTGAACATAGAAATATGCCGCCATTTTGTCTTCTTGAACACCGAAACGGATGACGTCAATATTACAGACGAGTCAACCAACAATGACTTATTGTGTCGAATGATAAAACCGAAGATCTACAAAATGAGAACTTTTGTGAGGTATGTGATCTCCGTTGTGATGACAACAATCGAATTTGTATGCGGTGTAAATGTCTAAACCTGCGAGTAGATCAACTATGCATGGACATGAAAAAGGTTCAACATGTCATTGAGTCACTTCTAGACAAAACATCTGACAGTTGCCCCGACCCAGCTCCCAAGGCATCTACACAGAACCCCCCACCAGAATCGCATTCTAAACAGTCACATTCAGCATTCCCCCCTCTTCCCGAACAACCAACGCCTAACGGTACTGCAGAACAATTAGCAGAGTACAGACATAAGCGTAAAGATGACTTCATGCAACAAAAGAAAGTTGTGAGTGAAAGAATGAAGCTAAAATGTGATGTCCTTATTGTAGGAGATTCTATTCTTAAGCCTCTCAGACCGTCCACGATGTCTTCACAAAAGAGAGTTAAATGTAAAACGCCTCCCGGTGCTAAAATAGATGACCTCTTTGAGCCAACAAAGAATATGGTTGATAAGAACCTGCCCCAAACGGTCATCATCCACGTCGGATCAAACAATATGGCGATAAATGACTCAACAACAATAGAGAAAAAAGTGGAGTCACTGGCCCTTCAAATCCTAGGTGAATGCTCTTCCGTGAATGCGATTACGATTAGCTCCATCATCAAAAGGAGAGCGTATCAAAGTGACCTCCTCAACAAATTGAATGACACCAACAGTCGACTAAAGACAATGGCCCTATCCCACGGATGGGACTTCATCAACAACGACTCTATCGAGCCAATTCAACATCTATGCAATGATGGCATACATCTCAGTCCTGAAGGGGTTAAATTTTTTGCCCAGAATCTTATCCGCCACATCAACTCAGAACGAGATAGTCGATTACAGAGAGATGATCAAAACGATAAACCTGTATTCCCCATCTTAAATGATGTTCAACAAATACATGTTGATCGGAGGACTTTATCCTCCACCTACGCCACTCGCCATCCCTTCCCATCTGACCTGCATCCTTTCTCCATGGCAATGCAGAATCCGCATCAGCAAACTGCGTCATATGTGTCTGAAGGACCACAACTGCAACCTCCTACAATGAGCTATGCGCATGCTGTTTCTTCCCCTCGCTACACAGGATGTTTTTACTGTGGAGAAACAAATCACAAGCACCTACACTGCCGTTTTGGAGAAAAGATTAGGTGCTACCTTTGCAATGAAACTGGACACAAACGTAAATTCTGCAAGAATACATATACCTGCTAAAAAGCAGGCCAGGAAGACTGTGCCGATAATGATGCACTAAAGAAACATTCTCCTAAAAAGCAAGTGAAAACTTGAACACTCACAAAGCAAAGGGCTTGAAAGTAGCTAATTTAAATGTGCGAAGCTTGTATGATAAACTTGATGAGTGTGCCCAATCCGCGGCTCTCTCAACTCGTACTTATCTCTCTCCCGAGTTACCGATATCACATGAATCTCATATGAGAAATGTTGCTAGTTTAAATTCTGCTCTTCCTTTATTTAGTACTTGTAATCGAGAAGCTGACATAAATAACACTGATGAAGCAAGTGACTTTTTCTGCTGATGAACATGATAGCGTCAGTGTGACCGAAAATTACACACCATTAAATAACCATGAGTTGATGAGAAGGTTAGCCAGCATATATGTCATACTTCCAAACTGACAATCTCTGACTCTAACAGTTATCAAGATGAACCTTTTTGCAACTCTAATGATTTTGAACTGAATCATAATCTTTTTATCTCCGAAAATCATGATGAAGAAGACACTTTTTGTTGTCCTTATAACAATGATGAGGATGAAATTTCCTCTATTCCCAACGAGAGCAATGTAATCATCACTTCTCATATTAGTAATGATGATATTAGTACCACTAACCAGGGTGATTCGAGGAAGAGTGGTTATTTTTGTGGTAAAACTCATAGTAGAATAAAGAGAATTTTGTGGATTGCTACTTGCTCATCTAAATATACGATCACTTTGCTCTAATTTTGATGATTTACAGGTGATTATATCTGAAAATAATTTTGATTTTATTGCATTGAATGAAACTCGTTTATGTGAATTTATATCAGATGATAATATACGCATTGATGACTATGCCGTGTACAGAAAGGACCGTAATAGACAAGGTGGGGGAGTGCTTTTATATATCAATGATAACCGACTTAACCATAAAATCAGTTCTGATCTCATGACCGAGGATATTGAAATGGTATCAGTTGAAATTAGTCTTCCTAAATGTTCACCCATAATATTAATTGCCTGGTATAGACCGCCGGGATCTGTGATTAATTTGTTTGACAAGTTCGAATCTATATTAACGAAATTGGACAATGAGAACAAAGATATTATTGTTCTAGGAGATTTGAACTGTGACCTGCTTGCATGCCCAGCAAGTTGCTATACGATGCGATTAACTGAGATTTGTGATACATTTTCATTGGTTCAAGTAATTAATAAACCAACTAGGATTGTACAGAATTCCAAGTCACTCATTGACTTAATCTATGTTTCAAATGTTTCAAAGGTAGCCGAAAGCGGAGTTATCCATACCGGAATTAGTGATCATTCCTTGGTATATATCATATGGGGGAAAAATCAAAGCGAAAAATCACAACATGTATATAGCACCTATAGAAGCTACAAACAATTCGATAATGATTCATTTTGTGCTGAATTCAGGGACGAAAACTGGAATATCGTTCTTAATGCAGGTGATCCTAATGAATCTTTAAATGAGTTTAACCGTTTGGTATTGAGGATCTGTGATAAACACGCACCTGTCCGAAAAAGAAGAGTAAAACTTGATAGACCTCCATGGATCAATGCAGACATATTGAACATGATGCGTGAAAGAGACGCAATGAAACAGAAAGCTATTGACAGAACTCTGAAAGAAAACGAAGAGAAAGAAAGTGCTGAAAATGAAAACAATGTTAGAGAAGGCAAGGAAAAGGAACATCATATCAATGAAATCAAAGCTACTGAAGAATGGTTAAATTATAAAAAGATGAAAAACTATGTATCTTCAAAAATTAAGCAAAGTAAAAAAGAAACTTTTCATTATCAGATTGAAAACTCATGTCATGACGTGAAAGGAACATGGGCAGCGTTGAATAAATTATTATTACGTAAAAGGTCAGGTAATAGTATAACATGTATACAAAATGAGGAAGGAGATATACTCGACTCAAAAACTATTGCTCAAAAACTAAATGAGTACTTTGTCAGCGTTGGACCATCTCTTGCCAAAAACATTCCTTCTGCAAATAATTGTGTTAACGAGGCTTTAGTAACACCGACACACCATTCTTTTCAGTTTAGACAAGTGGATTCAAACGCCGTTTTAAAGGTACTAAATAGCCTATCGTTGAAAAGGGCAATGGGGTGTGACATGATTCCAGTTAAGCTGATTAGAATGGCCACCCCGTACATTGTGCAGCCTCTGACGTCTATAATTAGGGACTTTTAGAATGAGTGAACGAGAACACGACGAACGCCGACTGATCATGCGTGTCAACGTACTTAACTGCCCATGTTGGCTACAATTAGAAATCTTTTAGATTGCACTCGATGATATGCATGCAGGAAGTAACACAATAAACATCACGGACATAGAAAGAGGACAAAATATACAGTTCCTCATTCTACCCTCAACAAAAGAACATCCCTTCACTGCTAATATGTGACACCTGTTCTACACATTTTTACATAATAGCAGGGAAGGGATGTTCCTTTGTCTACCTGAGGAACTGTAAAGGCGCACGTGGCATACTAGTACCTTTCAACATGTAAAGGCGCTGTATAAATGTCAATGTGTATGTATGTATGCATGTACTAGATTTAGGAAAATCAAGGTTGACGCATTCTCGATCGCCGACTGAGACGACATAACGCATGCGCAGTGCCTTAAAATGACGTCACATGTTGCAGTCAAAGCTCTTGACGTGCATTTCTAAAAGTCCCTATTATATTAACTCGTCTTTGCACACAGGAATTGTACCTAATATGTGGAAAAAAGCCCGAATTGTTGCGATTCACAAAGGAGGGTCTAAGGAATTGTGTAACTATAGACCTATTTCGATTTTACCCATACTATCAAAAGTTTTAGAGAGAATGGTCTTCAATCAAATCTATGACTACTTAAATGCCAATACATTGTTGAGCATTTACCAGTCAGGATTTCGACCCAATCACTCTACTGCTACTGCTCTACTAAATGTAACAGATGACTGGTTAACAAGCATAGATGAAGGTCAAATTGTATGTGCGGTAATGCTAGATCTAAAAAAAGGCTTTTGATACCGTTGACTATGTGTTACTATTGAGAAAATTATGTATGTACGGGTTGGATGAACCATCACAGCTGTGGTTTTCGAACTATTTACATGGTCGAGTACAATCTACATCTGTTAACGGTATAATGTCAGATTTTTTGCCAGTTGAATGTGGAATTCCCCAAGGATCCATTTTAGGACCCCTGCTTTTCATATTACATGTTAATGATTTACCGCGTGGCCTCACCCACTGTAAAGTAAGCATGTATGCTGATGATACGGTAATATATTGCTCGGCAAATGATACTATAGAATTGAGTGAGAAGATAAATGAAGACCTAGAATATGTTAAAAAGTGGTTGATACAAAACAAACTAAATTTGAATATAAAGAAAACTGAATACATTGTATTCGGTACGAAACAACGTCTGGATAAAGTTGAAGATAATGATTTAAACATTACTATAGACAATACTGTGCTAACTCGAGTTAGTAAGTGTAGACACCTTGGGGTAATTTTAGATGAAAGGTTATCATGGCAAGAACATATTAATACTATTCATAAAAAAGCAAGTAACGGATTATATATGCTGAAATCTATAAGAAATATAGTAAATGAATATGAAATGAAAATGGTTTATAATTCACTAGTATTGTCTCACTTAAATTATTGTGATGTAGTATGGGGTGGATGTGGAAGTACACAGAAAAACAAATTACAAAAAATTCAGAATAGAGCAGCTCGAATAATTAATAGGTCGTCCTGGTATTCCTCATCAGATGAAAATTTAACAAGACTAAATTGGAATACACTTGACAATAATAGAACAAAGAATGTAGCAATTATGATGTATAAGATTGTCTCAAAACAAGCTCCTGTGTATTTAGTAAAAAGGTTTATATTTGCTGACCATACATACAATACACGTTAAAGTCTGTATAATGTGAAAACAATAAGACCAAAGACTGAGACTATGAAAAGATCTTTTAAATATAGAGGGGCCTTAACATGGAATAACTTGCCACATGAAGTACAAGGTGCTAAATCGTTAAATATTTTTAAGGCAAAGCTGACGTAATACGAAATAAGTGTGTGGGGAGGGGCTAACTTATTAGTTTAAGAGAGCTTTGTTGTTTGTTTTTAAGGTTTTATAGTTGTTTACATATCTTCATAATTTCAACCTATTTATCATTCTTATTTATGTTATATTACTCCTACGCAATATGTTTTAAATGTCTAATCGTGTGCAATATGATCTTTGCAATACGATATCAGTTTATTTTTTGTCTCTTTAAAAACAAAAACAATTATATATGTAGTATTTAACTGATCCATATGCATAATGCTCTTAAGTATTTATTATTATTCCATACTTCATTTTACTTCTACTTAATATGGAATACGCATTTGTCTTAATTTCAAAATTATTACACATTCTACATTATGTGTGTTTTCTTTTGTTTACTGTTTTAAAGTTGTATTATTTAATATTTAACATAAATACATAATATGTTCTTAACTTATTTATAATCTTGTTAAACTTTTTCTTGTTTTTACTTTTTATATATATATATTATGATGATCATATATGTAACTTATTCCATTGTTTACCTTTTGGGTCTACCAATATAGTTTTAATGAAGTAAAGTGTTTTTAGCTTATTTCCTATATATTGTCGTGTTATGGTTGTGAATCTGTCAGTGTTATATTACTTTTGTTTATATGTCAGTGTTATATTACTTTTGTTTATATGTCAGTGTTATATTACTTTTGTTTATATGTCATGATTATGTTGTTTTTTTATCGACACGGCCCTGATTAAACCAGTCTGCGAACTGTTTCGGGCTTTTACCGTGTATAAATAAAATAAACTCAAACTCAAACTCAGTAGTAGTAGTAGGAGCAGTAGTAGTAGTCGTAGTAGTAGTGAGTAGTAGTGGTAGTAAAAGTAGTAGTAGTAGTAGTAGTAGTAGTAGTAGAATAAGAAGATAGTAGCAGTAGCAGTTGTAGTAACAGGAGTAGTAGTAGTAATCGAAATTAGAGTATATAATTGGATGTCAAAACTTGTAAATGTCTTTTTTTAGTTTGTTTATACCATGATCCACGATTTCCCATTTTCTACAAGATGTATTCGAAACAATGCATATCAACGGAACGCACAATTTTTTAGATTGCTTTGCTTGGTTCTTCTTATGGACACTTCATACACTGGCATTGCGTGATGGATTCTTCATTTTTGCTGGCCAGCACGCCGTTAGCGCAACGGAATGGGACTGTAATTTGAGTGGTCTGAATGACCTGGCAGCATTTGCAATCACTCTGTTGATTGCTGTCCACAGAGCTGACACATCCACCCGAGCATTCGCCCAAAAGGACTGGCGAGGTGGAACGGCATAAGGATCCAGAACGCGCAATTTCCAAGGTCTTGTTGCTGTATGTCACCTCACACCCTGGCTTTTTAGTGGGCACTGAATATGAACAGACAGAATCATTATGGAAATGATAATGATAATAATAACAATGATGATAATAATAACAATAATGATAATAATAATAATAATGATAATAATAACAATAATGATAATAATAACAATAAAGATAATAATAACAATGATGATAATAGTAACAATGATGATACTAATAACAATGATGATACTAATAACATTAATGATACTAATAACAATCATGATAATAATAACAATGATGATAATACTAACAATAAAGATAATAATAACAATAATGATAATAATAATAACAATAATGATACTAATAACATTAATGATACTTATAACGATGATGATAATAATAACAATGATGATAATACTAACAATAAAGATAATAATAACAATAATGATAATAATAATAACAATAATGATACTAATAACATTAATGATACTTATAACGATGATGATAATAGTAACAATGATGATAATAATAACAATAATGATAATAATAACAATAACGATAATAATAATAACAATAATGATACTAATAACATTAATGATACTTATAACGATGATGATAATAATAACAATAATGATAATAATAACAATGATACTAATAACAATGATGATAATAATAACAATGATGATAATACTAACATTAAAGATAATAATAACAATAATGATAATAATAATAACAATAATGATACTAATAACATTAATGATAATAATAATAACAATAATGATACTAATAACAATGATACTAATAACAATCATGATAATAATAACAATGATGATAATAATAACAATAAAGATAATAATAACAATGATGATAATAATAACAATGATGATAATACTAACATTAAAGATAATAATAACAATAATGATAATAATAATAACAATAATGATACTAATAACATTAATGATACTTATAACGATGATGATAATAATAACAATGATGATACTAATAACAATGATGATACTAATAAAAATTATGATAATAATAACAATAATGATAATAATAACAATGATACTAATAACAATCATGATAATAATAACAATGATGATAATACTAACAATAAAGATAATAATAACAATAATGATAATAATAATAACAATAAAGATAATAATAACAATAATGATAATAATAATAACAATAATGATACTAATAACATTAATGATACTTATAACGATGATGATAATAATAACAATAATGATAATAATAACAATGATACTAATAACAATCATGATAATAATAACAATGATGATAATACTAACAATAAAGATAATAATAACAATAATGATAATAATAATAACAATAATGATACTAATAACATTAATGATACTTATAACGATGATGATAATAATAACAATGATGATAATACTAACATTAAAGATAATAATAACAATAATGATAATAATAATAACAATAATGATACTAATAACAATAATAATACTTATAACGATGATGATAATATTAACAATGATGATAATAATAACAATAATGATAATAATACCAATGATGATAATAATAACAATAATAATAATAATAACAATCATTACAATAATAACAAGAAAGAACTGAAAAATTAAGATCATCATTATAACTGGTATAAACTTATAAAGACAATAGTCAGTATGAAAAGGATTTTGTTGAATAATGAATACCTGACATGGTATCATTTTGAACCAGTAATCCTATAACTACCCAACTATGGGGTGGACATGTAGGTCTTTAGAAGTGATAAGAATGAGTCAACTTTAAAATATATATATACTAATAATTAAACCTCCGGTTTATACAGGAGAGCATGGTTACGTGTCAGGATGTAGCTGTGTCTGTGTCAGTTTGAACAGTTCTGATTGATCCAAATCAATCGCAAGTTTGCAGACTCCTATCTCTTACTACATAGTTGAGATTAATATCAATCGCAAACGAATTGACATCGATATCGACTATTTATAAGACGGGGCCAAAGTCTCAGTCTTGCACACGGCCCCTCATTTGAACTGCGTCACCGGCTTGCTCAGCCATTGTAATGTAGGGTCGTGTGCAGCAGGCAATGGGGTATCGGACTAATTGGGGTCTTTTTAAATCGAGTCTTTACGGAGAATTAGTGCTTATACATAACTCCAACTCTGTTACAAGCGCTGTGGTGATCATGATCATACTCGATCATACTCGGCAACAAAAGTGCGTTATATTTTGAATATGTTTTTCAAACTTTGGAAAGTGAAACTATAACTACACTCTCAATTCAACGTGGGTGAATTATATTTCCCTGTTGTTCTCCATATATATACATGTACCTTGCACCCATAGGTCAATACGCCCAATTTGAAGAATGCAAAATAGATTATTTTTTTCCTTCTTTTAGCACTGATCATACTTTATTCAATATTATATTTTTCCTATGAATTGCTTAAGTCATTTCATAAAACCTTTATTTTTTCATATCAATTTCCCATTTCCGTAATCTCACAATCAATATTCTTTGATCTAAGGTGTACATATTGTTTTGTTCTGAATATACTATTTTTAATGACTTTTTAATACTATTGTCTTTTGAGCAGTATTCTTGTTTTATTATTAATGTAATTCGTACTCAATTCAGCCGCTAGGCTGCCATTTACAATGTGTTTTTTTAATATATACCACAATAAATAAATAAATAAATAAATAATAGAAAATGCCACTCACCACACTCGGGACAACACTGGTCAGGTATGTGTATCAGGCTACCCTCCTGAATACAATGAATGAAAAATGAAGAGTGATAGTGATGATGATAGCAATAACTGCATTTCTACAACACTATTCGAGTTTATAATGATCACCATAACAATGATAAGGTAAGATAGTAATAGAAAGGGTGAGGAGAAGAAAAACAGAATTGATGATGATGATTATTATGAAACTACTAAAAAAACTACTTCTACTACCACTACTACTACTACTACTACTAATAATGATTATAATAATAATAATAATAACTAGAAATATCGCAATCTGTATTCCCACGCAATGCGAATGTATCCCCCGGCAGTGGCAGCGATTTTTGTGTCATCCTTATGTTCGATGGAGGGACAAGGATCCCCTCTCCCCTCTCTGAAACAAAAGGATGACGCAGAGATCGCCACTAGTGACCCGGACGATTGTCAAGACTAGGAGCAGCATCACCAAAACAATATATGTAGATAAGAGGATTATGCATCTCTATAGAAAATACAGGCGGCGGTGGGGCGGCGGCGCACAGTGGGCCTCCGGAGTGGGCCAGGGAGGATCCAAAGTGCGCCAAAAATCTTTTCGGGTGATTTCTTTTTTCTTTCTATATATCTTGCCCAGTTTAAAGATAATACATTGAAGAATACCTCAGTAAAATATTTAATTCCGGTATGAACAATAAGGATATAGATTTACTCCTTAAAAAAGCAAAATCTTACATATTCACAGTTTTTAATGCAAAAGTGACTTATTTTATAAATGTTTCAATTTAACATGGAGATTTTAAGCTCATCATCAACTTCAGGTAGCGCTGTAAAGCGCTGCTGTGGTCTTCACGAGTGCACGCCATGCAACTCTTTCACCTGCCATTTGTGTTGAACCTTTCATTCCTTGTTCAGACACTTTCTTGATATCATCAGTCCAAGATATTGGATGAGGACCTCTACCCCGTTTTCCTTCGACTGCTCCTTGCAGTATTTGCTCATCAACACTTTCAGATCTCCTAACAATGTGCCCAAAATAGTTAAGTTTTCTTTCCATGATTCCCCTTCTGATGGTAAAATATGTCTTTTTATCTTTCCATGACATCTGCAACAGCCTCCTGTAGCACCACATTTCAAAGGCATCAACTCTCTTTCTGTCATTCCTTGTCATGGCCCAGGACTCACTTCCGTAAATCGCAATAGAAAAGAAGTTGCTTGAAGCAGACGAACCTTCAGACTGAGAGATAGGCCTCGGCTCTTACAGATGTGAGACATATTCTGTACTGTTGATCTTGCCATTGCCAACCTTCTCCTTATGTCTGTGGTGCTCTCTCCTTTGTTAGTGATGATTGAAACCAAGCACTCAAACCGATTTACTACTTCAATCTTATTTCCAGCTACGGTGAAGTCAGTGTTATTATCATCTCTATCGACAACCATTATTTTTGTCTTTCTGGTGTTTAGAAGGTCTTTCTCTTCACTTGCCTGTTTGATACGATTCAACAAATCAATCAGCTCTTCTCTGCTGCTGCGAACGAGAGTAGTGTCGTCAGCATACCTTAGGTGTGTGATCTTTTTACCTCCAAACTTAACTCCCCCATCGAATCCTTCTATATCATTTCTCATAATGTCCTCAGAATAAATATTTAAAATGTTAGGAGACAGTATGCAGCCTTGACGTACTCCCCTACCAATTCCAAACCACTCAGTATTGCCGTTACTGGTTCTCACTGTTGCTTCTTGGTCATGATAGAGGTTTTTGATCAGTTCGATGATGTGACTTGGGAACCCCATCTTTGCCATTGTATTCCACAATTGAGAGTGGCTCACACAGTCAAATGCTTTGCTATAATCTATAAAGCACAAATAGAGGGGATGTCTGTGTTCTCTGCATTTCTCTATTATGTTTCGAATGTTGAAGATCTGTTCTCTTGTCCCTCTACCTTCACGGAACCCTACTTGCTCATCTGAGATCTCGGCTTGCAGTTTGATTTTCATTCTTCTGCTAATTACCTTTAGAAGTATTTTGCTTGCATGACAAATCAAGCTGATCGTTCGGTGATTTGCACAATCTTTCAGATCTCCCTTCTTTGGCAAAGGTATAAGAACAGCTCTACACCAGTCCTTAGGCCACTCCCTACTATTCCAGATATTGCAACAGAGACGCCACATCAGGTCAGTACCTTCTTCACCTGTAGCCTTCCACATCTCGGAAGTCAAGTTGTCAAGGGATTTGGCACCCTTCAGTTGTTTCATTGCAAGCTCCACTTCTGATCTTAATGGAGGGGGCTCCATTTCATCACTTTCCTCCTACTGAGTGTCAACTTGTTCCTGCGCAGCAAACAGCTTGCTACTATACTGCACCCATCTTTCCTTGATGTTTTTATTCTCCGTCAGTGTTTTACCATTGTCATCATTAATTACATCCAGTCTTGGGATTCTTTTCTCATTCATTTCTTTCACAATTGCAAATGCTGCCTTGGAGTTGTGCTTGTGACTCTCGAGGTCTTCACACTTCCCCTCGATGTAATTCCTTTTGTCCTCCTTCACACTACTTGTAACCGCCTTATTGAGTCTCGACCATTCTCCTCTATTGTGTTTTGCTTTTGCCCTCTTCCTGTCATCAGCAATGACGAAAGTCTGATTTGAGATCCATGGTTGTTTCCGCTTCCTTTTCTTTGGGATGTGGTTCTTTGCTGCATATTCAACTGTTTCTTTCATGTCTTCCCACAGCTCATTTGGTGTTTGCTCTGCTTTGTCGTTTCTCAACAGGAGCTCAAACTTGTTCTTCACTTCCACTGAGAATTGAGAAGTGATATTTTCAACATCATACCTTGTGGGAGCTGAATCACATTTCTTAGCTTTCAGTCTTTGTCTCAGTTTAGCCACAAGCAGCTGCCATAGTCAGCACCTGGTCTTGTCTTGACGTTCTGTAGTGAAGTCCGCCACCTCTTCTTGACCATTATATAGTCTATCTGGTTTCTGGCTCTGTCTCCCGGACTCATTCACGTCCACATTCTGCTGGGATGATGCTCAAACCATGTGTTACCAATGATGAAGCTGTTCGCTACACAAAATTCTTCCAGTCGATCACCTCTTTCCTTTCTGATGCCAAGACCATAATTGCCAATGTACTCGGGTTTTGCCCTCGTTTTACCAATCTTGGCACTCCAGTCACCCAATATTATGAGGAAATCTTTCCTAGGAATGCTGTCTACGCCATCTTGTACCATCTCGTAGAAATCAGTGATTTCTTCCTCCGGTGCATCTGTTGTTGGTGCATATACCTGAATTATGGAGATATTCATAGGATGCCCTTGTAATCTCACAGTCATAATTCTCTCGTTGATCGAGTAGTATCCCAAGACACATTTAGCTGTAGCCTTCTCTATGATGAATCCCACACCTCCTCGCTTCCTTCCACTTTCTTTCCCCGAAAAGATGATTTTATTTCCTTCGTCTGATGCAAATGTGCCTTGATTTTAAACTATTGATATGAAATTCCTCTCACATGTTCCTGATAGTTTATTTCACTGCATGAATGGGTTGAAAATTGATAGAAACCCAATCTTCATAATATATTATAAGGTAATCCATTTTTAACCTATTCATGCAGTGAAATTAACTACTGTATCAGGAATATGTGAGAGCAATTTCATATCAATAACTTAAAAACTTCATGTTAAAATGAAAGATTTATAAAAATAAGTTACTTTTGCATTAAAACTGTGAACATGTAGGATTTTCCTCTTCGAAGGAGTTAACTTATAACCTTATTGTGCATACCGGAATTAAATATTTTACTGAGTTATTCTTCAATGTATTATCTTTCAACTGGTCAAGAAAAAAATGTGTAAAAAATAAATCACCGAAATTGACTTTATGCGCACTTTGGTTCCACCCTGGCCCACTGTGCGGCGTAACGATGCTGAATCAAAAATTCCCTCCAGCATACTGCCGGGGATACAATAATAGCAACATCAACAATATTAATAATTATTAATAATGATAATAATAACGTTCAATTATTATAAAACGCATAATACATAATTGTCTCTATGCGCTTAGATACGAAAGAGAGAGAGAGAGAGTGAGAGAGAGAGGGAGAGAGAGGGGGAAAGGGAAGAGAGAAAGAAAAGAGGAAATATTGAGCTTTCACCGCTCATAACGTACAATTATTAAAATCAATTACAAAATTCACATGTTGACGTGCAAAAAAAACGAAACCGAGAATTAATGACGTTCTATCATAAATAGATCACAAAAATTATAATTAATAAATGACACATATTTGTAAAGCTTAGATCCTCTTCTTTCAATTGATGCAACTCATATGATGCATATTTTCCTGCATGAGTGATAAAAATCAATTTGAAGGAAGGGTAACAAAAAGTCATTTGGCGGACGGTATCTGAATATCAAAAACGAAAATCACATTTCCAGAAAGTTCATTTTCTGCCCTTTCATACGACACCTCAATCAGGAAAAATGAGTTAGTTCATTAAGCGAATTTGTTTCCACTTGCTGCCAGCCGTAGCAACAAACAGAATTGACAAAAGACTTAACTCCGTTTCGTTGACAATCAGCCATGCAGTCTTCCGTCTATGGCTGATCGTCAACGAAATGGATATCAAATCTGATATATCAATATAACGCGACAAAACCACTGCGGTTGTTTTTGTTGAGCGCAATTTGTTTTGAGGCGGTTTATCGCGCCTTGTCTGAACAAGCCTAAATACCATAACAGATACCGCAGGGATATATATCTTGGAAAGGCCTTTACATAATGACACTACTAGCCAACGCGATCCCATACTCACATCGCATTCGACGTTGCAAGTTTTTTGTTGTGCTACGATTCCGGACATTTCGTCACAGGTCATATCAACGCAGCTGTCAGGGCTAGGTAGCGTGTCTCCGTACTAAAATAGATATTAAACCTTTCAAAGTTATATTTACATTCTTCCGTTCCTTTTTCGTTCATATAAATAAATTATGCAAGTCATACATTTGAACATACATAGTTAAATAAGTATTAACCGGAGCATATTACATTTCCAAACCTAAGGAAGACGGCGTAACTCCTAAAATCGTAAAGCTTAAGCATGTCGGGTACGCATTACAAATATACACTATACATAATTATCATGACAAAAGGAAGAATAGACGAGGAACGGAAGTGTAAAAGAAAATAAAGGAAAATGAAATTAGAGTAAAAGAAGGTTTTTAAAAAAGAACTGCAATAAATGCCATGGTAGCTAGCGTTTAACTGGGCTATATACAAATTAGTGTATATATGACAATAAAAAGACAAGATCTGAACGAAAAAAATAAGGTATTTCTATAATGATGCTGGAAACATAATCAAGGAAAAAAGGAGCTTAGTCCTGGCTAACGCGTAACGAAAAGATTGGTGTGTGACTGAATATTTGGTATTTATGTTGGGGGAGGAGGGGGGGGGGGGGGCTGGGGGTATTAATACAAAAAGCATTATACAAATACAAAGATACTAGTTTAAGGATCCATAATATGAATGATCGTATTGACTTACAATGCAGTCCAACAATCAAAAGGCCTGGTTAGCGATGAATTCCGATTAATCGTTCCTATATTGGAAGTGGGTCCCTTGCTATATTTATGGGAGAACATACGCGTATGCCAACTAGTCTACTCGGTAATTCGTTTATACATTATATGTACTGAGGGTAATTTAAAATTGCATTCGTTTGCTCTAATTTGTTCCGGTGATCGGTACACTTTAAAGATGCATAATCGTGATACCTTGTGAACTGGCTGCGATACAATTGTTTAATTAAACCTTTATTGAATTGAATTAAATATAGATCGAGCAGTTAATATAATTAACTACGCGTATATAAAATAGACCATTCGTTAATGAAGTCTTACCTCCCCATACTGATATTCAGAATTTTTCGGTTGATATATCCTGTTGTATTTGATGCCGAGCATGCACATTAATCGTTTAGAAGGCCATAATCAATTAACTTAATTATGGCATCCACATATTTTTTTCACACAAAATCATCAACATAAACTTCAGAAATATCCAAACACAGATAATCATGCCTCCCCGAAATGACATATATTTGTTTACATTATGTCGAGGGAAAATGTGGCAGTTAAAGCGTTATATTTTACATATGGCAGTTAAATCGTTATATTTTACATGTAGTTTCTTATTCTTTTTTGCGAACCGCAGTTTACATTTTGGAATCATGTGTAAGTATACATTGCAGCTTTGTTGCGCGCAGCTATGTTTTTATATCGACCTTCGTTAACAAGCCTATACAGAATGTCAAAAACATCATTGGATCAATTACATCAAGGCTAATCCAGCGGATCGTTAGAAATCCTCAATGAAAATTATAATAATCATTCTCATTTACTCACATCGTAAAACTTTCCGTTGAATCTGCATTCTGCATAGGGGTATAAATATATAGGTTAAACTGTTGATATATTGTATAAATCGTTTATAATCAATGTTCTCTTTCTGAAATATTAGAATAAGCAATGATTAACAAAACGGCCTGTTCGATATTATTTATGTTGTTGATACAAGTTTTAATGAGACATTTAAACCACTAAATTCATGTTAGTACATAATTGATATATATATATATAGGCCTACATAGATATTGTGTATGCATTACGTGAACTGATGGGAATAATAATGATGATGGTAACGATAACAATAATCTTAATTATGATAATAACGACAATGGTGAATCAACGAATAAAGAGAATATGCAATGATGGTATTTATGCAATCCTTTTTATCACACATGGTAGCTTATTGTTACGCTGATTTGGGCAACACATTGACCTGAAGGGGGCGCTATAGCAATAGAGGAGTTGGGTTAAGTTGATCAATTGTACGGTTATAAGTTTGACTTTGTATACATCTAAAAGTTGAACAGCGTGAATTGTGTTCCCGATAGTATGCCAGGAACGGGTAAACAACCCCTGGGCTTGAATTCCTGCATTAGATCACAGGTGTTCATTCCCGATAAACACGTTAGACTTGAATTCGTGCATTGGATTTACAGGTGTTCATTTCCGATAAATACGTTAGACAATAGACTGTTTTTCCGGGGACCAGACATTCTCACGGGGCGGTAGACTCCTCCCATTTCTTCGGTGCCTAATTCAAGTCACTCTTAGACTATCTATTATGCTTTGTCATTGGTTATAATTAATTAAATGTATAACTCCTCTCTTAATTGGTGGATTGAACTGGTCTAGAGGTTGGATGACCTAAGGGTCATTTCATATATCCTATCTTGTAATTGGTTGTCTTCTTAAGGGTCCTCCTGATTGGCTAAAAAGATCATGTAATATTTAAGCCTCGTCGGGTGCCGGAGTATTTAAATGCCATGTGCGGGATTTTGTTTCGTTCCGTTACTATTCTAAGGGTGTGCTGCTAGTTCACTCAATGTATAGGGCCGCCCAGCCTCTGAGAGAATAAGCTATGTTAAAATGTCCTTAAATAAATAATCTTCGTTTAAATTACTGGAGCTTCGGCCAAATTGAAATATAATAAAGTGGACTTTAACTGTATATCCGAGCTTCTTTCGTTTTCATTTTGTTTCTGAACTCGTCGTCACCGACCCATTATGTGCCCATTACATTATCATTGATTTCCCTCAATTTACAATGCCCCAAAAATGTTGAATACGCTTCACATATTATAATTATTTCATATTCGTTGATAAAGAAAATATACGCATTATAAATAAACGTTCATACCTGGCTGTTCCGGTACACAGTGATCTGAAATAAATTAATGAAATGACCGGAGTTAAATAAAGATAAACAAGCACAAAAATGCTTCCAAATAGTCATAAACTATTGCGTCATGTATTCATACATTATTTTACATATTGACATAATAAGTTTAAATAATCGGAGAGTACTATGTGGAGGTTTTGAGAGAGGTTACGGGGAGTTTTTGTTATCGCTAAAAGGCAGAGGTAGTTTAACCAGGTCGGTGACACCTGTACCAGGACAATGTACAAGTCTACAATTCCATCCTGGTCACCAGCAACTTCCCAGAGGTGCCCATCAAAACTATCCTTCGGTTGTTTCGGTTGAGTTTCGGTTGTTTCCCAAGCTCAAGGACAAATCTCTGGAGCAGTTGTGATGAAGATAATAGGGACTTTCAGATTTGCACAACGAGAACGTGGACTGCCACGTGTGACATCCTCTTAAGGCACTGGCAGTGCCCAGCAATGCCTGAAAAGGACGTCGCATTGCCTTAAAAGGATGTGACAAGTGGCAGTCCATGTTCTAGTCGAACAAATCTAAAAGTCCCTATTGAGAAGATGAAGGAGTGTCCTGGTCATCTTCACTCTGCGGGACTTCCAGGTTCCTTCAAGAAGTGGCAGAGGCATAGGCATCAGAGGATAGTACTTTTTGATGGAGATCACAGCTTTGTACTTAAAATGGTATTATTCTATCGTGCCACAATGTTCTCCTTCAATGTACCAGTTTGGGGGATTCTTTAGTTGAGACACCCTTGAACTATGGGATATTGGATCAGATTTTATTATTCCTGTTTAACTTTATCCCCGATTAAAAGAATTAACTAACTGGGTCCTCTCTAGTCAGAGAAATGATGTGGAACGTTGCGATCCTAATATTGTACACTAACCTATCGTGACGCAGACGTCGAAGTTAAACTTCAAGTGGATCACATATGCCGGTCCTGGCCTAAAAAAAGAGATTTCACATGTCTCAACCTCAACCCCTGTCAGTGATCCAAGTGATAGCCGGAGAGTTTCATTAGCTACAATGCTGGCGGGTATGGTATAAGCCTGCATTAGAAATGGCATCAAACGAAATAAATAAACCATATATATATATAAATATGTGAGAATTCTCAACTCTGACATGACAACGGGTGTTCCAGAAAATGTAGGCGTGAAGAAAATGGTCTAGGAACGTGAGACGTAGCTGTAATTTACAATTTTATTACGAGCTTTCGGCTTGTGAGACCTTCTTCAGGTTCTGAAGTGCAAACACATACAGAAACAAATACATTGTATGAACAAATGTACATGGCATACAAACTTAATATTACTCAATCATAGTCAAGCATCATGAACATAGCAAAAATTAGTACGAGAAATACTTCGGAATAAACTAAGAAATGATTATGCAATTTCAAAGTCTCATCTCCCTGGTTTTACACTGCTTGTGTGTAGGGCTGTCGGTGGTGTGTGTGTACAGGGACTTGATAGAGAAGGACTGGAATCAAGCCGGCGAAACTCTTGTAATTTATTCAACGCATTCGTGAGTTCTAAAGTGTAACAACGGGATGTGTAACATTCCACTTGGCTTTGAAGTTCCATGCTCCGAACCGCGCTTCCACTGCGGGGACTTTCGGAAGCCAGGCACCAGTTTTACATTTATTACAAAATATTAAATTACCGGCAAAATTTCAGTGTAAATCAAAAACTTTATATGGAGATTGTATTGGGAATAGTGCATCAAACACATTTCCAAATTTAGAACTCCGTCCTTCCTATAATTTGTGTGCCAGAGTTGGTAAAAGAAGAAATTACACCCTGACAGAAACTCAATAGTTTTGGATAATGCGCTAATTTGTGCATGTTATAATGTCCCGTTATTTGATCCATGATTTACAATCTTCAATAACATTAAGTTTGCTAATGCGTGTTTTTGCGTGTTTTTTGTATTTTTGAAGTTAAAAAAAGGGATGAAATTACGCAAGTTTGTGTTCGCTTGTTCTACAATTTACACATTCAACAATGGATGAGAATTCATTGAATGGGACAGCGAACAGTTGATGTGATACTATTTTCTGATGTAGGAATTCTAAATCCTGACATTCATGCGCTCTTTTATCTCACCACCTGGTCAGCAATTGCAGATTAGCGCATAACTTTGTGGCGGCTTGGAGCATGGGGTCAAAGGAGAGCGGCTTGATTCTAGTCCTTCTCATTCCAGGCCTGTAGCCAGAGTTTGATGTTTGGGGGGCACATACATGTAATCGATCGAGATAAAAAAGAGGTCTAAAAAAGTTCAACCGATCTTGGAATGTTTTGGGGGGCACGTGCCCCCCCCCCCCCCCCCCCACCCCCCCTCCCTTGGTACGTGCCTGTCTCTATCACGTCCCTGGTCTCACGTTCCTAGACCATTTTCTTCACGCTTATATACAGTGCGTCCCAGAAAAAACGAAACCGAGAAGTATCGATGTTTTATTATAACTTAATCACAACCATAATTAATGAATGATACATATTTGGAAAGCTTAGAGTCTCCTCTTTCAGTTGATGCTACTCACGTGATGCATATTTTACGCATGAGTGATTAAAAGCAATTTGAAGGAAGGAAACCAAAAAGTAATTTGGCGGGCGGTATCTGAATTTCAAAGAAAAATTCATATTTCTAAAAAGTTCATTTTCTGCTCTTTCATTTGATACCCCAATCAAGAAAAATGAGTTAAGAATAACAAAGTTCTGTTTGTTTAAAGTAGCCCTTACATTTTCATAATTTTAACAAACGAATTCGTTTTCACTGGGTGCCTGCCGTAGCAAAAAGCATATTTGACAAAAGACTTAACTCCGTTTCGTTGAAAATCAGCCATGCATGAAGACTCTCGTCTACGGCTGATTGTCAACGAAACGGAGTTAAGTCTTTTGTTAATTTCGTTTATTGATACGGCAGGCAGCCAGTGAAAACGAATTCGTTTAATAAAATTATGGAAATGCAAGCACCACTTTAAACAAACAGAACTTTGTCATTCCTCGCTCATTTTTCCTGATTGAGGTGTCATGTGAAAGGGCAGAAACTCAACTTTCTAGAAATGTGAATTTTTCTTTGAAATTAAGATACCGCCCGCCAAATGTATTTTTGGTTTCCTTCCTTCAAATTGCTTTTAATCACCCATGCGTGAAATATGCATTATCTGAGTAGCATCACATGAAAGAGGAGACTCTAAGCTTTCCAAATATGTATCATTCATTAATTATAGTTGTGATTAAGTTATGATAGAACATCGATACTTCTCGGTTTCGTTTTTTCTGGGACGCACTGTATATATATACACAGTGCGTCCCAGAGAAAACGCAACCTAGAATATTATTATCGATGTTTTATTATGATTTGATCACAATTATAATTAATGAATGACACATATTTGTAAGGCTTAGATTAAAACAAAATAAAGAAAGGGTACTAAAAAGTCATTTCTCTCATATGACCATGGACCTACCACGGATGGACATTCGACGTGATTCTTTCTTTGATCCAATGAGATCCACCGCCTTCTGATTATGTGCATCTTAATGAGAACATTCAGCTGTTTTAACAATAACGCTGCTCAAGCATTTTCGGTCATTGACAAAGGAGCAGTTTCCCTCTCTTTGGTTTTGTTTGGATGGTGTGCTCTGTAATGCGGTGGTCACATCCCGCCGTACTTGCAAGTGAGTGCTGTCTACGTGCAAAAACGTGGGCAAAATTTGGGTATCCGTACGTGATGAGTACCGCCTTCGTACGGATTTGGGAGCACGCAGACAAACCGTAGCACTTTTAGTGCACGAGGAACTTTCGCTGCGTTCGGGCTGCGTTCGGGCTACCGATTCACACCAGTGCGTTTGACGTGCGTGCCCGGTACTGCCAACGAGCGCACAACGCACTGACTCCGTGCGTCTTTTAAAGGCACACGTGCTTACTCGCCACTCCCCCAGTTTAGCTATCCAATGAGCACGCAGAACTCACGTGGACCGTACCGAGTAAGCACTTACAACGCACCTTTTTCGCACTGATTTATGCAGTATATAATCTCTTCGGTGAAATGGGCGGCATCTTGAGGCAGCAACAGCTGGGACTTCTGGAGAACATCGGAATGTCGTCCTATATATACACCGAGTTCATCGCACGTGCACGCACTTACAACATGCGAGTGAGTAAGGACACCGTATGTGAGCAGCACTTGTAAGTACGGCCTCCGTACGATAACGTGGCAACCGCACGGAGACCATACGTTGTAGGCACGTACAACGCACTTACCACGTGCGCAACGTACGATGCACGCAACCGTTCACGGCCAGGCGTGGCGTGCGGGCCACGCACTTACACAGTGCGTTTGACGCGCGTTGCCGGTACTCCCTCCCTGCCTTTGCCACTCCCTCCCTACGTTTTCAGAAAAACGTGGCGGCCGTGGCCTCCCCAAAAACCGTACGGACTAAAAACACGCACGGTGGGATGTGACCAACGCTTTAGAGTGTGTCTTATGCTACGGTCACAAAGGTTCGTACGAACAATGATTTCGTACGAATCTCCCTGTTTTTCCATTGTTTTCCCGAATTTCCATTGTCTGAAAATCGTTCGTACGGCGTTCGTAGCCGTTCGTAATGGCATTTGCGACCTAGGCTTTAAATAAAAACATCCCCAATGGGGAGCAGCAAAGTGGATAAGCAGATGATTTGGGGGGTATGAAATGTATCACTACTCATTCTCACACTTTCGCACACACCCATGACCTTATAAAACAATTAGAAGGCCATGATCTTTATAAGCCCTGTGTGTTGTAACTTTGGAAAATTATGAGGAAATTGGGGGAAACGGAGTTTTAAATCACAACCAATCCAAATATAACCTCTATCTGGAAATATAAACGTGTTTTTCAAAAAAATACTGTACACGGAACAACAGTTTCCGATTATAAACCAGAACTGCACATCGATTTTCCATGATTAAAGTGAGTTATTATCTTATGCGCGTGTAGATTAACATGTGTAAAATCACTATCTTGATTCTGTCCCGGATTTTTGGCGGTGGACCTCATAAGATCAAAGTGAAGAAACATTGACAGAGACAATCACAATGAATTCATTAAGAAAAAGACGAATTTCCATCCGTAATAGGTCCATGATAGGACACCTCAATCAGAAAAAATGAGCCAGGAATAAAAAAAAGTTCTGTTTGTATAAAGTAAAGCTTGCATTTCCACAATTGTATGGGAGCGTCAGGAGTGTCACGTATGACAGACATGAGCGCTATACAAGAACCCACTATTATTATTATTATTATTAAACTAATTCGTTATTACTGGCTGCCTACCGTAGCATCAACCAGAGTTGACAAAAGACCTTCCGTTACGATGACAATCAGCCATGCATGAAGTCTTTCGTCTGTGGCTGATCGTCATGCGAAACGGAGTTAAGTCTTTTGTCAATTATATCATCAGTGATGCATATATTGTCGATGGCAGGTGGATCGGGTTTACGAGTAATGACAAGATCAAATATGTGACCTTTCTTCTGTGTAGCATCTGCTGCATAGTAGATTATTAGGGACTTTTAGATTTGCACGATCGACGTCCTTTTAATGCACTGCATTGAATGGACGTCACACGTATCAGTCCACGCATATCTAAAAGTCCCTAATGACTGCCTTTGCACTTCTATCCTGCAGATCATCAGCATGAATGTTAAAATCTCCTACCACAAGAAAGAGCTTCATATTCATACGAGCAATATAAATCAATGCAGTGAATTGTTCTAGAAAATCGCTAAAAGCACATCCTGTCGAATAGACCCCCGGCGAATACCCCCCCCCCCCCCTTCCCCTGAGGACAATTACCCCTCACCTTGGGGGGGGGGGGGTAGTTTTTCGGAGGGTAATTTTCCGGGCGGTGATAGCCCAGGGGTTATTGTCCTGATACGACTTGGCCATCCTCTCCTAACAATGTTTAACAGATAGTTGTTCCGCGCTTGACTGTCTTAATACGTAGATTTAGAAAATGAAAAATGGTCCAGTTAAGATAATTCCTTCATCCAAATCAATTGTTACATCATTAAGTCCGTACAGTGTCCCCTAAACACTAGGTCGACTCTACCAAAAGCTTTGAAGCCAAAATAATTTGCCTAAAAGAAAGTGTACGTGACTGAATCTAAAACCTGTGAAATGTTCAAATTGTATATCACTTTTACATGATGAGACACTAATATATTTGTTGTTGTTTTCATTAACTTATTTGGGTTGTGTTGCGGCATTACTCCCCACCCCCCACCCCCCCCCCCCCATTCTCTGTATATATCTCTCTCTCTCTCTCTCTCATTCTACATTATCCTAGGACCGCCTTCATGTACTGACCATTGATATGCCATCTTCATCATTTGCGTCCATCCACGTGTTCACGTCCATATCAGGCGCACGACACCGGAGAACGAAGTCAGCGCTGACTGGGTTGCCAGTTAAGACTTCGACCTCCAGACCTTTGAGGCTGGCCAAGGCACTGAATGAATGTGTGCATATGCTTGCTTCATTAGCGCTAGCATAATTGTTCCCTGGAGCGACGCATGTGTTGTAAAAATATAGTCCTGGGAGGCTCGTCCCACAAACTTCAACTCCAGGATGCAGACAAGGGACAGCTGGATATAAATTAATATCAAAGTGAATTATTATAATTCTTTGTTATTGTATCATTTTATTTTATTTGTATCATCATCATTGTTATTCTTATCACCATCATTATTAATACTAGTAAGTAGTATCATCGTTATCACCATTACTTCTAACTACTACGACAACTATAGTTCTTGTTATAATTAATAATTTTATTGCTCATGTTATTTTCACTGCTATTAATATTGTTGTTGTTATAAATGTTGTTATTAATTATTGTACTCATAAAAGTATGAGTAGTAGCAGTCATAGCAGTAGTTTTAGCAGTAGCATTACTAATATTACAAGGATAATACCATCATCATGAACGTAGTCGGAGGTGGGGATCAAGTAAGATCACATTTCAGAACTGGGAATATCAACATAAGGATATTATATGCCTCAGGATGGGGACGTTTGTCATTACAAGAATGGAAGGTTATTTGAGAGCTTGCCGTTAATTGTTAAGGTTCGAATTTCATGCCTATTGTAAAATGGCGTTATTCGACCCGCTCTATTTGTCACAGTTAAAAAAAGGTCTACGTCTTACAAAAACAAATTACCTACGAAACTTGCATAACAAGTGTTGATTACTTACGTGTGGTAGGGGGTTGTGCTGTCGGGGGTTGGGTGGTTGGAGGTTGAGTGGTAGGAGGTTGAGTAGTAGGGGGTTGGGTAGTTGGTGGCTGAGTAGTAGGGGGTTGTGTAGTTGGTGGCTGAGTAGTAGGGAGTTGGGTAGTCGGTTGACGGGTGGTAGGGGGTTGTGTTGTCGGGGGTTGCGTGGAAGGGGGTTCAGTAGTAGGGGGCTGAGTAGTTGGTGGCTGTGTTGACGGGGGTTGGGTGGTAGGAGGTTGAGTAGTAGGGGATTGGGTAGTTGGTGGCTGAGTAGTAGGGGGTTGGGTAGTCGGCGGACGCGTGGTAGGGGGTTGTGTAGTCGGGGGTTGGGTGGAAGGGGGTTGAGTGGTAGGGGGTTGAGTAGTAGGGGGCTGGGTGGTTGGTGGCTGTGTTGACGGGGGTTGGGTGGTAGGGGGTTGCGTAGTAGGGGGCTGGGTAGTTGGTGGTTGTGTTGTCGGGGGTTGGGTGGTAGGAGGTTTAGTAAAAGGAGGTTGAGTTGTCGGGGGTTGGGTAGTTGGTGGATGTGTCATAGGGGGCTGTTTTGTTGGGGGTTGGGTGGTAGGAGGTTGAGTGGTTGGAGGTTGAGTAGTAGGGGGCTGGGTAGTTGGTGGCTGCGTTGTCGGGGGTTGGGTGGTAGGAGGTTGAGTAGAAGGAGGTTGAGTTGTCGGGGGTTGGGTAGTTGGTGGATGTGTAGTTGGTGGCTGTGTTGTCGGGGGTTGGGTGGAAGGAGGTTGAGTAGGAGGAGGTTGAGTCGTAGGAGGTTGAGTAGTAGGGGGCTGGGTTGATGGTGGCTGTGTTGTCGGGGGTTGGGTGGAAGGAGGTTGAGTTGTAGGAGGTTGGGTAGTCGGGGGTTGGGTAGTTGGTGGCTGAGTAGTAGGGGGTTGGGTGGAAGGAGGTTGAGTAGTAGGGGGCTGGGTTGATGGTGGCTGTGTTGTCGGGGGTTGGGTGGAAGGAGGTTGAGTGGTAGGAGGTTGAGTAGTAGGGGGCTGGGTTGATGGTGGCTGTGTTGTCGGGGGTTGGGTGGAAGGAGGTTGAGTGGTAGGAGGTTGAGTAGTAGGGGGCTGGGTAGTTGGTGGCTGAGTAGTAGGAGGTTGAGAAGTAGGTGGCTGGGTGGTAGGTGGTTGAGTAGTAGGGGGTTGGGTGGTAGGAGGTTGAGTGGTTGGAGGTTGAGTAGTAGGGGGCTGGGTTGATGGTGGCTGTGTTGTCGGGGGTTGGGTGGAAGGAGGTTGAGTGGTAGGAGGTTTAGTAGTAGGGGGCTGGGTGGGTGGTGGCTGAGTAGTAGGAGGTTGAGAAGTAGGTGGCTGGGTGGTAGCTGGTTGAGTAGTAGGGGGTTGGGTGGTAGGAGGTTGAGTGGTAGGAGGTTGAGTAGTAGGGGGCTGGGTTGTCGGGGGTTGGGTAGTTGGTGGCTTAGTAGTAGGGGGCTGGGTAGTTGGTGGCTGTGTTGTCGGGGGTTGGGTGGAAGGAGGTTGAGTTGTAGGAGGTTGGGTAGTCGGGGGTTGGGTAGTTGGTGGCTGAGTAGTAGGGGGTTGGGTGGAAGGAGGTTGAGTAGTAGGGGGCTGGGTTGATGGTGGCTGTGTTGTCGGGGGTTGGGTGGAAGGAGGTTGAGTGGTAGGAGGTTGAGTAGTAGGAGGCTGGGTTGATGGTGGCTGTGTTGTCGGGGGTTGGGTGGAAGGAGGTTGAGTGGTAGGAGGTTGAGTAGTAGGGGGCTGGGTAGTTGGTGGCTGAGTAGTAGGAGGTTGAGAAGTAGGTGGCTGCGTGGTAGGTGGTTGAGTAGTAGGGGGTTGGGTGGTAGGAGGTTGAGTGGTTGGAGGTTGAGTAGTAGGGGGCTGGGTAGTTGGTGGCTGCGTTGTCGGGGGTTGGGTGGAAGGAGGTTGAGTAGGAGGAGGTTGAGTCGTAGGAGGTTGAGTAGTAGGGGGCTGGGTTGATGGTGGCTGTGCTGTCGGGGTTTGAGTGGAAGGAGGTTGAGTGGTAGGAGGGTGAGTAGTAGAGGGCTGGGTTTTCGGGGGTTGGGTAGTTGGTGGCTTAGTAGTAGGGGGCTGGGTAGTTGGTGGCTGTGTTGTCGGGGGTTGGGTGGAAGGAGGTTGAGTTGTAGGAGGTTGGGTAGTCGGGGGTTGGGTAGTTGGTGGCTGAGTTGTAGGGGGTTGGGTGGAAGGAGGTTGAGTTGTAGGAGGTTGGGTAGTCGGGGGTTGGGTAGTTGGTGGCTGAGTTGTAGGGGGTTGGGTGGAAGGAGGTTGAGTAGTAGGAGGTTGAGTAGTAGGGGGCTGGGTTGATGGTGGCTGTGTTGTCGGGGGTTGGGTGGAAGGAGGTTGAGTGGTAGGAGGTTGAGTAGTAGGGGGCTGGGTAGTTGGTGGCTGAGTAGTAGGAGGTTCAGTAGTAGCTGGCTGGGTGGTAGGTGGTTGAGTAGTAGGGGGCTGGGTCGTTGGTGGCTGTGTTGTGGGGGGTTGGGTAGTTGGTGGCTGAGTAGTAGGGGGTTGGGTGGTAGGAGGTTGAGTCGTAGGAGGTTGAGTAGTAGGGGGCTGGGTAGTTGGTGGCTGAGTAGTAGGGGGTTGGGTGGTAGGAGGTTGAGTCGTAGGAGGTTGAGTAGTAGGGGGCTGGGTTGATGGTGGCTGTGTTGTCGGGGGTTGGGTGGAAGGAGGTTGAGTGGTAGGAGGTTGAGTAGTAGGGGGCTGGGTAGTTGGTGGCTGAGTAGTAGGAGGTTGAGTGGAAGGAGGTTGGGTAGTTGGTGGCTGTGTTGTCGGGGGTTGGGTGGAAGGAGGTTGAGTGGTAGGTGGTTGAGTAGTAGGGGGTTGGGTAGTCGGTGGACGCGTGGAAGGAGGTTGAGTAGTAGGGGGCTGGGTTGATGGTGGCTGTGTTGTCGGGGGTTGAGTGGAAGGAGGTTGAGTGGTAGGAGGTTGGGTAGTTGGTGGCTGTGTTGTCGGGGGTTGGGTAGTAGGGGGTTGGGTGGAAGGAGGTTGAGTGGTAGGAGGTTGGGTGGTAGGAGGTTGGGTAGTTGGTGGCTGTGTTGTCGGGGGTTGGGTAGTTGGTGGCTGAGTAGTAGGAGGCTGTGTTGTCGGGGGTTGGGTGGAAGGAGGTTGAGTAGGAGGAGGTTGAGTCGTAGGAGGTTGAGTAGTAGGGGGCTGGGTTGATGGTGGCTGTGCTGTCGGGGGTTGAGTGGAAGGAGGTTGAGTGGTAGGAGGGTGAGTAGTAGAGGGCTGGGTTGTCGGGGGTTGGGTAATTGGTGGCTTAGTAGTAGGGGGCTGGGTAGTTGGTGGCTGTGTTGTCGGGGGTTGGGTGGAAGGAGGTTGAGTTGTAGGAGGTTGGGTAGTCGGGGGTTGGGTAGTTGGTGGCTGAGTTGTAGGGGGTTGGGTGGAAGGAGGTTGAGTAGTAGGAGGTTGAGTAGTAGGGGGCTGGGTTGATGGTGGCTGTGTTGTCGGGGGTTGGGTGGAAGGAGGTTGAGTGGTAGGAGGTTGAGTAGTAGGGGGCTGGGTAGTTGGTGGCTGAGTAGTAGGAGGTTCAGTAGTAGCTGGCTGGGTGGTAGGTGGTTGAGTAGTAGGGGGCTGGGTCGTTGGTGGCTGTGTTGTGGGGGGTTGGGTAGTTGGTGGCTGAGTAGTAGGGGGTTGAGTAGTAGGTGGCTGAGTAGTAGGGGGTTGGGTAGTTGGTGGCTGAGTAGTAGGGGGTTGGGTGGTAGGAGGTTGAGTCGTAGGAGGTTGAGTAGTAGGGGGCTGGGTTGATGGTGGCTGTGTTGTCGGGGGTTGGGTGGAAGGAGGTTGAGTGGTAGGAGGTTGAGTAGTAGGGGGCTGGGTAGTTGGTGGCTGAGTAGTAGGAGGTTGAGTGGAAGGAGGTTGGGTAGTTGGTGGCTGTGTTGTCGGGGGTTTGGTGGAAGGAGGTTGAGTGGTAGGAGGTTGAGTAGTAGGGGGTTGGGTAGTTGGTGGTTGAGTAGTAGGGGATTGGGTAGTCGGTGGACGCGTGGAAGGAGGTTGAGTAGTAGGGGGCTGGGTTGATGGTGGCTGTGTTGTCGGGGGTTGAGTGGAAGGAGGTTGAGTGGTAGGAGGTTGGGTAGTTGGTGGCTGTGTTGTCGGGGGTTGGGTAGTAGGGGGTTGGGTGGAAGGAGGTTGAGTGGTAGGAGGTTGGGTGGTAGGAGGTTGGGTAGTTGGTGGCTGTGTTGTCGGGGGTTGGGTAGTTGGTGGCTGAGTAGTAGGAGGCTGGGTAGTTGGTGGCTGTGTTGTCGGGGGTTGGGTGGAAGGAGGTTGAGTGGTAGGAGGTTGAGTAGGTGGCTGGGTGGTAGGTGGCCTGGTGGTAGGAGGTTGAGTAGTCGGGGGTTGGGTAGTTGGTGGCTGAGTAGTAGGGGGTTGGGTAGTTGGTGGCTGAGTAGTAGAAGGTTGAGTGGAAGGAGGTTGGGTAGTTGGTGGCTGTGTTTGTCGGGGGTTGGGTGGTAGGGGGTTGAGTGGTAGGAGGTTGAGTGGTAGGAGGTTGGGTAGTTGGTGGCTGTGTTGTCGGGGGTTGGGTAGAAGGAGGTTGAGTGGTAGGAGGTTGAGTAGTAGGTGGCTGGTGGGTGGTAGGTGGCCTGGTGGTAGGAGGTTGAGTAGTCGGGGGTTGGGCAGTTGGTGGCTGAGTAGTAGGGGGTTGAGTAGTAGGTGGCTGAGTAGTAGGGGGTTGGGTAGTTGGTGGTTGAGTAGTAGGGGGCTGGGTAGTTGGTGGCTGAGTAGTAGGAGGTTGAGTGGAAGGAGGTTGGGTAGTTGGTGGCTGTGTTGTCGGGGGTTGGGTAGTAGGGGGTTGAGTGGTAGGAGGTTGAGTAGTAGGGGGCTGGGTAGTTGGTGGCTGCGTTGTCGGGGGTTCGGTGGAAGGAGGTTGAGTGGTGGAGGTTGAGTAGTAGGGGGCTGGGTAGTTGGTGGCTGTGTTGTCGGGGTTGGGTGGAAGGGGGTTGAGTAGTAGGAGGTAGAGTAGTAGGGGGCTTGGTAGTTGGTGGCTGTGTTGTCGGGGGTTGGGTAGTTGGCGGCTGAGTAGTAGGGGGTTGAGTAGTAGGTGGCTGGGTGGTAGGAGGTTGAGTAGTAGGGGGTTGAGTAGTAGGGGGCTGGGTTAATGGCGGCTGTGTTGTCGGGGGTTGAGTAGAAGGAGGTTGAGTAGTCGGTGGACGTGTTGTAGGGGTTGTGTGGTTGGGGGTTGGGTGGTAGGTGGTTGAGTGGTAGGAGGTTGAGTAGTAGGGGGTCGAGTAGTCGGTGGACGCGTGGTAGGGGGGTTGGGTTGTCGGGGGTTGGGTGGTAGGTGGCCCTTGCGAGCAGTAACCCTTTTGAATGCATGTTCCGTTTAACTCAACCAAGTCCCCTTCGCAGAAACAACCTTCCACCTTAGGTGTCATACAATTGTCTTCATAAGCACATTCATCACAAGACAGATGGCAACTTGTATGGCAGGTATGATACTTCCTGTGTTCGTCACACGGGCACGTTACGGCTATAGCATGTAAAATAAGAAAAAGCGTTACACAATATCCATGAAATTCATGTTTTTAAATAAATTGTCTTGATTGTCGAACATCCAATTCATCTTTTTCCCAAAGCCTAGCTCCACCATCAGTAAGTTTGCATTAACAATCTGTAAGTTTGTTTGTTTCACCTGACTGCCAAGAAAACATAAAAATATGTGTATGCTTGTAAGCAACCAACCAGGGTTGCCAATGGCTGTATTTCCTCTCCGAGGGACTTAGTAATGAGGAGTAAAGCCTTACCAAAGGACACTAGCCCATCGACTTAGTTTCGAACCTGGAACCTTCCGGTTACGAGACCACTGCTCTACCATTGACTCATCGGGCCTCCTTTTCTTTAAAACATCTCCCTTTAGGATTAAGTTAATGTTCATAGATAGCATTTTCTAGGATTTACGATATCGTCGTCCTTTTGGTTAGTTCAATCATTTCTAGTGCTAATAAGTTCTTGGGAAAGAATGGGTCTGGATCTATGGAGAAGAGTAGAGTACGTTGAAGGTGTTGTGACAAGACCAATCGCAGAGGTAAACAACCTGAAACCTTGTAATGACTATTCGACTATTTCACGTTACTATATACTTTCGGAATCAGAAATGTTCTCTTTTTTTGTTTGCTGGTCCAAACAAGAAATAAAAGAAAGAAATTTTCAGAAGAGATTGTGTTTTTCGCTTTAAAGGTGTCTAAGGCGAGTTATCTAAGCACTTGACCTGAAATACGCAGGTCGTGAGGTTCGAGCCCCGACATGGCACTTACGTTATTGGGCAAGACATTTTATCTTTATTGATCCCGGTAGGATATATACGTCATTTTAGTCGAATAAGCATGTGCAACTCCGTAAAAGGCAACTAGCTAGAATGTTTCACAGGAAGTGGAGAATGTGCACTAGCAAAACAGTACTTCAATCCAGTGACCGGGGTAATAATACTGTAAGCGAGAAAAAGCGCCAGATAGGAAACCGGTACTATTATTGTTCTATGTATTATAATTGAATATGTTACTCTAATTGATTTGTCATAAGTATTTGCTACCTGTATTAACTTTTCAGAGGCCTTTTATACTATGACACTATTCCACACTAACCTAAAAACGAACTTAAAATGCTTAACAATTATTCATCACCATTCCAAGAAAAGACTCAACCTGTTCTTTAAATGTAAGCCCAGGCCATCGTGGAATAGGTTGACTTTACTCACGACACATGTGATCAGCGCGCCAATCTACGCAGACTCCTTTCTCAATACACTTTTGAGAGTAGACTGATATCGCATCACACAGGCAGTCTAAACCATCGCCGCGATAACACTTGACGCTGTCATCGACGCAGTGGTCAAAATATGGCTTTGGGCTTACCTGCCGAGTAAAAAAAAAAATATATACAAACTATGCATGCTAATTAGTTAATTATACGATCTATCCGCAGTTGAGTTTTAGGTTGTATTCCGGTTATGAAGGAATGAAAACATGCGCAATTTGTTTTATTGAACAGAACCCCTAGATTCAACTGCACTTGAACGTACAAATCATGTTCTGATTACGAAATATATTCTTGTAATATTATTAATATAAGGCAATGAACACAGCTTTTCAAATTATTAATATTGTTAATGTTATACGCTTTAAAGGGAACCCAAACCTTCATACTAAGTTACGTTTATTGTAAAGTTTAAGAAGTGAATGAAATCAGTGAGAGTTTGTACAAAATCGGGTAAGGAATGAGGAAGTTAAAGCTTTTTGAAATGACTAGTCACTAGAGGGCGATATTCAATTTGATGACATCATTTTGTGGACAACTCTCCATGCCTTTTTGTACATCAAATTTCACAATTCTTTCGTTTTCTTCGTATTTATTTGTGTTCTTGATCCGACTTCATAACATGTGAAGTAGAATATCATTTTGCATTATATACCTTGCTTTCAGGGGAGCAGATTATCTCAATCACAAGAAGGAAGGAAAAACATGAAATTTGAAGTACAAAAGGCATGGAGAGTTGTCCACAAATGACGTATGAAATTGAATATCGCCCTCTAGTGACTAATCATTTCAAAAAGCTTTAACTTCCTTATTCCTTGCCCGATTTTGTTCAAATTTTCAGTGATTTTATTGAAATATCTTAAACTTTACAATAAAAGTAATTTAGTATGAAGGTTTTGTTTCCCTTTAAGTTGGAATATCTTTAATCAATGCTTGTCTCAAGGCATTTTTTTTCTTCATTTTTTCGTGAAATATCTCCGACGCAGAACTTAAAATCTGTATAATCCAATATAGTTCAGTCTATTTTTATTCATTCAAGACAAAAATAAAAGAAGGAAAGAAGCTAAAAGCCATTTACATTATAATATAAACAGTTGTGGATTTATTAGCAAAACCTGCCTTCTATCTTTGAAGTCTAATTAGTATACTCTAAGTAATTATTTAAAAAATGTCCCCTAAATTATGAAATCTTTCGAAATTGTACTCAACCACCTTTTCTATTTTGTTTTGTTATCTCAGATCCGTCCATGATTATAATATAAGCGATATCGAAGAAAAAAAATATCGAAACAAATAAGAATAATTGTTTTCTTCTCAATTCAATGAGAGCATCAGGATAGAGGATACCAACATTTATCATAAGAATAAGTTTTCAATTTCAGTAAATTTCTCGTTCACCTATAAAGAAGCTACGTTCCTTTGGGAAAACTATCACTTTGTTCTATGAAATCTGCTCTGTCGACGACATTGCCCTCTCGGTCATTGTGCTACTTATGCCGAATCCGTTATTCAAACCCTGGCGCAAACCCTATTCTCTTCCTATGTAACGCTTAACTTAATTTATTTTTTAATGCAACCCGGCCATAACCCTGTATCTCTGACAAATGAAATCTCGTAACATTGATTTAGAAGAACCTAACTGTCACTTACATATACATGGCATTCGGAGAAAATCTCCGAGTTGATTACATCACATTTACTCTCTGCCCATGGGCGTCGAGCTTGCTCTATTTCATTTAAACATTCGAGATTCGTGGCTTTGGCAGGAAGGCAGGATCGAGTGGCCCAGCTGTCCACAAACTCATTTATATCTGAAATTTCAAGTGAAAACAGACAAACAAAATCACCAGAGTGATGATGCTTAGTTTATCTATACAGTGCATCCCAGACAAAAAAATCGAACCGAGAATTATTAATGTTTTATCATAACTTAATCACAATTATAATTAATATATTACATATATTTGTAAAGCTTAGATCTCTTTCATTTGATGCAACTCGTATAATGCGTATTTCACGCACAAAGAAAACGAAATACTTCAAGCATGAAGGATCTTCAACGAAACGGAGTTTACTGTCTGTTGCTACGACAGGCAGCCAGTGAAAACGAATTCTTTTAATCAAATTATGGAAATGCTAGCATTACTTTAAACAAACATAGCTTTGTTATTCCTGGCTAATTGATCCTGAGTGAGGTATCATAGTAAGGGCAGAAAATGCATTTCGCCAAATGACTTTGTGGTACCCTTTCTTCAAATTGTTTTTAATCACTCATGCGTGAAAAATGCATCATGTGAGTGAAATAAAATGAAGGAGGAGGATCTAAGCTTTTCAAATATGTGTCATTTATTAAATATAATTGTGATTAAGTTATGATCAAACATCGGTATTTCTCGGTTTCGTTTTTTTCTAGTACGCACCGTATAACCGCGACACAAAATGACAACGATCTACACAATCAAACGAGTTAATACAAAACATTCCATATGACAACACCGGATTCAGCGGTTATTATCTGTATACGCCTCTTGTTCATTGCTTATTTTGTTACTTGGCGTAACTTGCGGGAGTGTTTTAAAAATCAAAAGCCTCGTGTACATCAAGTTAAAAGTCTTTATATGCCATAAACATAATGGCCCGAATTCACAAAAGAGGTTTGTCGACAAACCTTGTTTTTCGTACGTCATATGACGCGTTTTTACGCGTTTTTGGTAAAAACGCGTCGAAACGCGTCATATGACGCACGAAAACCAAGGTTTGTCGAAAAACCTCCCTTGTGAATTCGGACCATTATCTCTGTGCAACATTGTTTTTCATCATAGGATAAATACAATTAATTAAAGGCTTCAAGATTGGTCAGTTGTTGCCAGGAGCTAATGAGGACCAGAAATGGGTAATTTCGGAAAGCCGTTGTGTTGCACAAGACAATTCTTTAGTCAATTAAAGCCGATTAATATGTGCAAACGTTCACTTGTGTCAAACGGGCGATAGTACCAAAAAGCGAAGAAAACAATCGAAGAGTTAATCAAGACCAGAAATGGGTAATTCTGCAAAGCGATTTTGTGGCACAAATCAATCCATCGGTCAATTGGCGCCAGTTGTTTTGTGTAACATTGCATTTGAGTCAAACAGGCTACCGTGCAGGGAGTCGACAAAACAATCAAAGAGTTAAAGAGAAGGTTGAGTTCTGGGAAGAGGTGAAAAATAATTTGTGAGCGTTACTTATTCTTATTATGCAAGTGTGGAAGAACTTCAGATAAGACATGTTCCCTGAAAAGCATGGCTCTTCAAATGCCTTCATATTCTAAATATGCATGTAACGTCGTAAAAATCGGGGGGCCGGCTTTTTACGCCACGTGTTCGTGTAGTCCCATATACATCTTTCTGTGTACAGTGTTTGTAACTTTACTAAGACTTGGCCAAATTTCTTATCATTTTGATGATTCCAGAACCTTGCAATACACACAAATTCTTATATGCTAGATGATCAACCTTTTCTGGTCGGTTCCACACCGTTTCTTTCACAATGCAATCGCATGACCAGAACTCAACTTCATCTTTAAAAGTGACATACGTCACCTCGTGTAGTATCGCCTTGCTGTTTGAGGAAGTCGTCGTCGGACCGGCCGTCAAAGTTGCCACATAAACCACAGACTTTTCCTTTGAAACGTTCCTCAATCGTCATAGTTACCCTGTTTGCCCCATCCCACATGATCGCTACACCTGTTGGGAAGTGAAATCTAGATGAGTAATTAGTCATGATGATAATATGAGAACTATAATAATAACAATTTTCATGATTATGATAATAATAATAATAATAATAATAATAATAATAATAATAATAATAATAATAATAATAATAATATTTTTACCCAAGGAAGCCTCATCAGCGTCAATGCTGTTTTCCACGAGGGCCCTACATTTTTTATAATCCTAGCAATTACTAGGTACCTATTTCTTTAAACCTTGGTGGATTGAAGGAGGCAACTACCGTATATCAGTGCCTGACTGGGATTGGAACCACTACCCTTGGATCGAGAGTCAAGTGCAGGAATCACTTTTCCACGATACCTTAACCTCCTTAATAAGGGGTCAAAAAATAGTTTTCCTTATCATTCTATTTTTTTGAAAATCACTTTTCTGGGTAGAACACAACCTGCACAAATTCAGCAGGAAACGCTTGTGACTCAGAAAAATCTCATGTTTAAAGTCCATATCCGAACTGAAAAATGAAATGGATGAATTATATATCAACGGTAAGCTTATAAGCCATATATTACAATAATATCAATTATATGCCATTTTAGTGTCTGTCAGAGGAGTATCAGCTCTCTTAAAACTAAAAATCCAAAGCTTTCAAAAAATCAGGAGTTGTAGACCTAAAACCCTTGCTATCGACTTGATGACATCATATTATGTGGACTACGCATATTCACAATGATTTTGCATTAAATAAGCACGGCTAATCACCTCAGCTATATAGACGAACGGATAGGGTCCACATGTTATGTCGTCACTGTAACTTCGGCTAATTCGACCCCTGTTGACCCGTAATTTGGAGGGGTGCGGAAAATGAGGTTTTAATTTGCTTTTGTGCAATAACGAAAGGGTAAATACTTTGTATTCCTTTTTATTTATATTCTACATTCATTAATTTTTCCATTAATATCAAGTTGTATTTTTATCGGACAGGGTCTTTAGATGATTTAATCGCAGCATGTGGAGCAACAAGTACGACTAAACTCTACAAAAAGGACTGTACTCAATAGAAGAAGAAGAAGAAGAAGAAGAAGAAGAAGAAGAAGAAGAAGAAGAACAGGATATGAAATGCTGAAACGGATGGCTCAAGACCGAGGTACTTGGAGAGACACGTGATGTAGAATTCTGATTGGGTCACTGAACCTGTTATGAACTGACAGATCACTATTGATGATGATGAGGGTCTTGAATACTGATTCGTGCATTCATCGCGCCTACGGATAAATTCTTGATGTAAGATGTATAAATCTCATTCTCTGTATTTTAGTTTGGATTATCCAATGGATTGTTCAATGGAAGGGATCAATATTGTAATGCCTAATTCAATAGCTGAACGTTTTGTGGAACTTTGGACCAAGCTTAGTTTTTTATGTCGTTCGAATACGTGCCTTCATACCGGACCATGGTGTAAATACCACCTACTTCCTTGGTGCAAATATCCGAAGTATTGGGTGTTAGTATGGGATCTGATCCCCGAATGAGATCCACAGTAACGTTTGGGAATGTGATGTGAACGGCTTTGGTACAGGCCCAAGCATCTTCTCCGCAGTCCAAGCTCTCGATCTCAACGCGAAAAGTCTCATTAGAATCTTCATCGCATCCATCGGTCGACATGACGTAAGAACATCGTCCTTTTTAAAAAACATGTGCAAAGTTGTAATTTTCATTTTCATTCATTTATCTATTTATTTAATTATTTATTTGTGTATTTATTTATTTATCTATTCATCTAACTGTTTACAGTTTATTTCATTCTTTATATATGTGTTTGTTTATTTATTTGTATATATTTATATATTATTTATATATATATATATCAGAGTTGAGAATTCTCGCACTTTTATATATATATATATTTATATATTATCCATTCACTTATTCATTTATTTTTTTCAACTATTTAGTAATTCATTAATTCTTTAATTAATTCATGCTTTCATTCATTAATTCATTCATTACCAATCATTTCGTGATTCATTTATTGTTTGAAACAATTGACATCGTTGGGGTACATGCGTATACGACACGAGCTGGTAAAAAGCTGACTGACTGTATATTCACAGGCTTTACGTTATTTGGTTACCAATCAAAGACTTCAAACTATCCGTCATTGCCTTGGGGAAAAGGTAAATCAAAATGGAGGGTTTCTCCTGGAATACGAAGGCTCTCCAATTTACGATCGTCTATGTTCCGAGTAATCCCGAATGGTATGATATCCCAGGACTATTTTCTTCAACTCATTTCTTCGAGTTTGAGATTTGTATGAATCGTTGTGAGTACACAATCAAGTGAAGTCTAATTATGCATGATAACTAATAATAAACTATTTTTATAGTTTGCGTTTTTTCTTCTTTAATACAAAATATCGATTAGAGATGGCAAGTGAGTACGTCCTACCGTTGTGGCTGAAAGTCTTATCGTCATACGTATTGAACGAAGAGAGACCAAAGGCCCAACAAGAACCTAAACAGGGGAGAGAAATTCTTATTTTATTGTAATTATTGTATTCATCCATGAAGCTCAAATGGAAATTATTTCACTATGTATTGAAGTCTATTTCACTGGTGAAAATTGTACATATTTTCCTATTCGAGATATCTTTTCACTTATTTGATATGAAAAGTACGTTGATCTACTTCCAATATTTAATGTGTCGTTGTTCACTTCATTATAAATGTTCATGTGCTTTAATTAGAAAACGACGAGTAAACAGTAAAATAAAATACCAAAAGATAAAACAAACACAGATATAGTCATTTCATCTTATATATCATGCTTAATCATGTTTTGCGTCGCCAATATAATTCTAACAGTCTGTTACCATTGGTCATTAATTTATACAAGAGGTTAAAATATAACTACTTTCATTCGGAATTTTACTTTAAAACGTCAGAAAATCGGGTAAATTGAATCATGGAGTTATATACGTCTATACACACGAGTTTTACAGTACGGGGTGTATATACAATGAGGGTTTACCTGCAGTATCACGCAATACACACTCCCAAAACGCTCCTGGTTTACAAAGACTGAAATTAAAAATGCAAGAAAAAATCCCGAGAAAGAATGGTTACATGAAAGCAAAGGAAATGCAATGTCTCTTTTAAAACCAATCACCGTAATTATTCTGGTCTCAAGGCTTTTTCACAAAGATTTATATTTTCCTGAAGGCAAATCTTCAAAAGATGACTTTTACAATTAATACAATGTAACACTGAAATGCATATCAGGCTACCAGATTCTTGTTATTACAAATTATTTCATTTTAATTTGTGAGGCTCTTTTAAAACTGCCCATGGTCATTATGTACCGTGCAAAACAGGATATTATTATTATCATTATTATTATTATTATTATTATTATTATTATTATTATTATTATTAATTTGTTATCATCATAATTATCATCATAATCATCGTCATAACTTTCATCATCGTGATCATTATCATCATTATTATTATTACTACTACTAGAAGTAGCACTATTATGATTATTTTATCATCATTATTACTATCATCATCATGTATTATTATTTTGGTTGTAGTAGTTGTCATCATTATTGCCATTATCATTAATAATGTAATGAACAGATTGAAACAGTTATACATCTGCTATGTGATTGTACGCATGTTAAACATATTTGGGGTAGGTTAAGCTATAGTCACAAATCAGAGCAGCGACCGACCGATCAGTAGCCTGCTTGGTCGCTGCTAGAATTTAGGCATCGCCCAGCGATAAGGTCGGTGGCCGGGCGGCGACCGCCCAGGCACCGAGCGTATTTCGGGCGGCGAGTGAAAAGTGAGCAGGCGCCGCCCAAATTTTAACTCCGCGCTAAAACTTCAGCGGCGACTGAGCGATGCCCTAAAAACGAGCGGTGCCTGGGCGGCCGCCGCTCGGTGGCCGGGCAGCCGCCGGGCAGAATTGGTTAAAAACTCGCCGCTCGGCCGCTGAGCAGGCTACTTTTCGGTAATGTGACCATAGCATTAGAGCACTGGATTAATACTGGAACCGGAAATAAATTAACATTTTTATTACAAGATAAATTATTTGGTTTAAGAGGTTCAAATAATTATGCATTGAATTGTATACTGATTGTGGTGCGACAGATGGTGTATACTTGCAAAATAAAGAAACAATTGCCCGACTTTGATAATATTAGAGTTTCGATTACAAAAACGAAAAGTATATTGCAAATTCGAATTGTAGATATAATAAATTCACAAGAAAAAGGTTTCGATTCAGGAATTTGTTTACTTAATGATATCTTGTCTGTATTTGTTTTCTTTCCATGGGTGTCAGAAATGAATTATTGATGCGTTAGTTTTCTGTTAACTCAACAGTTCAACAATACTTGTATCTTGAAAAGCCATTTTATTTATGTTCAAATGAAAATCAATAAAATCCATGTGGAGGGAAAAAATATGGAAAAAAAAAATTATCATTAATACCATTATTATTGTTATTATCATTATCATTGTTATTCGTTGTAGGCCTAGTATAATTTTCATCATTAATGCCATTATTATTAATGCCATTATTATTAATATCATTATTATTATTATTATCATTATCATCATCATCATCATCATTATAATCGATGAAACTACAGACGCACTGGAAACCTACCATAGTTTATCTGTTGTTGGCCTGATTGAGTATACAGCGTGGGTCTCGTTGCCGAACAGACACGGACAATCGGCAGCCTCTACGCACTGTCCGTTCCATTCGTCGAGCACCATGCCTTCAGGGCAGGCACATCCACCTAGACAATCCTCTCCTTCCGAGCACAACACGGAGTACAGATTGGCGCAGGTCTTGGGGCAGGCGCAGGCGCTATATTGTTGGCCGTGCTCACACACTGTGAAACCAGGGTCAGATAATTGAATACGAATGCATCAACGAAAGAAGGGTGCAAGTCATCAACAACAAAAAATAATCTTCTTTTGGTTTACTTTTTGAGATATGTGTACAAGAAAAGATGCGTTAAAAATAACTGATACAAGAATATCCATTATTGAACCCATGAAAAAGAAAAATGCATCGTCTCTTTTATTTAAAGAAAGTATCAATTTTATTCTCGAAAAATTACATTTGGTTGAAATGGTTTGGGGCCTTTTTGTATGTCCTGTAGTAAATTAGAAGTTTGTAGTTTCTTAATACAATACAATACAATACAATGAACATTTAGGGCGCCATTCCCATAAGGCTCAGAGCGCTAACATCAAATAATATTATTGGTCTTTACTACATGTAGTAATTAAAGGCTACAATTAGATATTCCATATAAAATATACCAAGTTTACATTAAATAAATCAATGATTCAGATGCATAGAAAATAAAGACTACCCCAAAAATACAGGTAAATAATTTAATCAACTATAATGTACGGTGAATAAGCAAAGTGTTTCGAAGGATGTATAGATACGCCGGGCAAAATAGAAGGAATATAAAAGGTAAGGAGCCTCAATGAAAAGGAAAAGGTTGTATACGGTAAGGCTCCAGTATCCAAAGAGTAGTATTATACAGTTCGGTTAATATTCAGTAAAAGGAGGTACGTAAAGGTAGTACCAAGTTTAAGAAACGTGCATTATATTCAAGGAGAACATACGAAGTAAAGAGAGAATGAATTCATTTGGTATTTGGGTAGGTATCGTTTTTTCCAGATTAATCTACTTTAATGGAAAACGGAGGTAATATCTCTGAAGCTAAACATCCTCTTCATTGGTCGATTGATTTGTGGAGGCCAAAGTGTGGATTTTCCTCTGTAAAATGACTGAAGTTTGTAACAAAATTTATAGGCAATAATGGAAAACTTAAATACATAAATTTGATACAAAATATGAAAAAAAATCGACATCGAGGGCTGAACCATTCTAAAAAGAAAGGGTAGGTTTGTGTTGCGACTGCCCTCGTTTCCTAAGACCAACTGTACTCTAGGGACTTTGCCTTGATTTTTACGGGTTCCAGATGTTAGGAGGGGGCTTGCATCGGCTCCACCTTCTCCTTAAAGTTCGACTTTATTGACTCTCAGAAGAAACATGGTATATCAAGACTATCATTTTGGTAATCATCATTATCAGCTCCAGGGGATTACATTCTCGTCAATGCGTCATCTTCTAGAGAGTATTCCAGTGGCGGAATCAGGGCTCTCTGACAGTGTGACAAAGGGAGGGGGCTCAAGTCGGACAATTGTGTGACAATTAAAAGGAACAAAATAGAAAAGGTTTTCAGGGTGTTGGCATGCCGATTTGACTAAAAAAATGATCTGATAAGTAGAAAAATAAATCATCAGCCCACGCTTCTTCTTTTATTTAACCTTTTTTTTTGTTAACCCGCTCCTCTTTGAGGGGGGCACTTGGCCCTGCCCGCATCCGCCCCTCATATTGTTATGTAACTAACCTTCGCATTCGACTGCCTCACAAGTGTAATATCCAGCCATGCAGATGCTGTAATGGAAGATATCAATTTGGAATAAGATGATAAGGAAGTCCATTGCCCCTCTGAGGTTCTGTTTATCCCCTAAAAATGGTCTTACATTGAACTCAGGGGTCCCTTTCCCTAAACCTGTCCTTACCTCAAGTGTTTGGAGGGACTGTGAGTTGTGTTCGTTACCCCCACCCTCTCCTCACTGTTCCACAATTTTGTCTTTGCCAGTAATACCGAACAATATCATTATATTAAATATGAAAATAGTGTTTAGATTGTTTAGTCGCATAAGACGATACCCTCGAATGTTTTACAGGTGAGCACAAATAATGATATAGACGTTAGTAAATTGTTTAAAGGAATTTTACACATCGTCATTTGTCGACTATCTGCACCTGCAAAAAATACATATGCTCCGGTATCTGGAGAAATCGTCCGACAGAATCCCAATAATGCATTTTGCACAAAGACATGGGCGCCATTTTAATTTACGAGTAAACAATACACCAGTTTACAGTTGTGTGCGCCATTTTAAACAAAGCCAATGACCTAGAGGTCATGTATTTATGCGTAAATTAGGATTGCGCCCATGCAAATGTTGATGATATCACTGCCCTACGCGCTGCGTTGTGCGCGCACATCATCATTTGCATGGGCGCAATCTTAATTTACGCATAAATACCAGAGGTCAGAGGTTATTGGCCCCAATTTTGGGGCCAATGACCCGAGGTCAACTGTCTGCGCATGCGCACTGATACAACTGTAAACTGGTGTATTGTTTACTCGTAATTCAAAATGGCGCCCATATAAATATGATGTGAGCGCACAGCGCAGGCAGTAACGCAACAATACATGCGCATCTGAAAACATTGATGACGCAATGTTTACGCGCAAATTAAAATGGCGGCCTTAACCGTGACGGGATGTATTGCTCCGAGCTTTATTTCAAGCAGGCGAGATTGCTCAGTAATAGAGCAGTGTTCTCGGGACTGGGAGCGCCTAGTTCGAAACCAAGTAGATTCGCCAATGCCCTTCGTTACCATATTAATCCTCATTACGAAGTCACGAGGAGAGGACTTAAAGCCGTCGATCTCCTTGTTGCTTACTACAAGCGCACATATGCTTTAATAGCAGTCAGAAGAAGGAATATATATATATATATAATTATACTAGTATTTATATAACGCTCTAACGTTTCTAAGCGCTCTACCATTTTACCCCAGTATTACCCGAATGGCCCTGACAAGGCTTTGTGGCATTCGGGGAATTTCTTCCTACCGAGCATCCATTTGCATCGCGTGGGTAGAGAGTGGCAAATGCAGATCAATGTCTTGCCAAAGATAACGTCCTTACCAATTTTCACACTCCGTGTTCCACTCCTCACCGACTTGCTGTATCTTCCCGTTTGTATTGATACAAGGGCACATGTCACTATCCACGCAACTTTCCGAATAGTCATCAAAGACCTGCAAAATAAACGGTATGCCTTTAGTTTTTAACTTAATACCACAACTACAAAGCTTCTTTGAAGAAGAAAAAAACATAAACTACAGTCATGGTCATGGTCAATGATATAATGAGTTCATGATTGACCGTATGTTTTGCAAAGAACAGAACAAATGAGGAAGGGGTGGTCATAAACAGAAATGGTTTATCTTGAACTACCCCCATTAACAAAGAAAATTCATGCATTGCGGGAACATAAAGATAATCTACTCCGATCATGCTCAAAACATGGGGAGTTGGTACCAACGGAGAGTGGGGAGAAGGGAAAGAGGATAACGAGAATAAGAAGAGGAAAGGAGTTACATCTATCTATACAGAAGTAATGGATTTCAACTGTACTACATGTAAGGATAAGTTGTCTGTGCACACAAATTTCATTTAAATTTCATTTAAAAATGCATTACAGGGGCTGAAAAAGAAGGGAAATTGCAATAAATTGATGAGTTTTATTTACATCGTTGTCTGCATCTCCTCAAATTGTTATTCATTTAGTTTAAGAACAAACAAAAAAAGTAACATTGTATTGATACAAGGACACAAGAAGTGTCCTAAAAAAGAAGGAGGAGGGGGATGAGAAACTAAAAATATTTATCCAAAAGAAAATAGAGACATGAACTCGTAGGTAGAATTTTGAAATTTCCGGGGAGGGGTGGATTGATGTGTTATGACATAACTACACGGTATATTTAAATCAAGTGATATCTGAAGGCATCTTAATGCACATTTACCCCTTCCCCTGCCCTTCGATCCTTATTCCTGAATAAATCTCTACAAGTGATAAAGACAACAAAACAACATTTACTGAAACCAGAATTATGGGGTAAGGTGGGTTAGTGAAGATGGGGCAGATGTCACCTCAAATATGTCATTTTGAGAATTATTTTGTAGCCAAGGATATTGGAGGATTTGTAGATGCCTCTTACTTTTCCATGTTATCGCATGTATTATAGAGGGAATGTTTGCCTGATGTTGTTTATTTTGCTGTGTTCAGATGCGGTATACCCGGTTCCAGTATACCCGGTCACCGGATTCCGGATTCAATAACTTGTCTGCACATTATACAGTCACATTCTAGTCGCCTTTTTTTAACGAAAATAACGTTCGTATCCTACCGGGTACCCATTTAACACGTGAATTGGGTTGAGGGGGGGGGGCAATTTAGAAAAAAATACATTAGTGGCTTGCCGGTGAAACGAACCAAAAACCCTAACTTTTCCAGTCAAGTGATTAACCCACTCGACTTATTGAGCGCCTAAAGGCCCTTTTACACTTTTTTCAGTTTCAGTTTCAAGTTTTTTATTTCTGCATTTTCCATAAACAATAACAAAAATAACAATGAATACATTTTAGCAATATAATGATAAGTAATACAAGTAGTAATTCATATAAATAAATAAATATAAATAATCAATAGTACAATTAATCGTATTTGAAAAGAAAGAAAAGGGGGAGAATGCAGAAGACCGATATCGTAAGCAGAGCTTGAAATGATACCGGCCTTACAAAAGAAGGAGAGGAGACAGGAAGAAAGAGCGGGTGAAGAGAGTGCTGTGCAAAGTGAAGAGTGCACTGCGCGAGCTCCTCAATCTATCAAATAATTTCCTTTTTATATACAAATAAACAATGAATATTAAAACAAAATACATGTAGTATATTATGACCAGAATCTAATTTTCATACCTTATCAATAAATATTCTTTCATCTTCACTTTAAAGGAAACAAGTGTTGTACATAATTTTAATGTTATAAGCAAGGAGTTCCACACATCGGGTCCATTGTGTCTTATTGATTTTTGTGCCAAAACAATTTAAGGGTTAGTTAAATGAAAATCCATAGAGTGCCTCGTGGGGTACGAATGTACATTAACATTATGAATATAAAAATCATGAAAGGACTTAGGAAGTAAGTTGGAGACATATTTATACATAAAAATAGCTGTTTGAAAAATGTGCATATCAGTTACTTTGAGAGTTTTCAATGTTTTAAAAATAGGTGTAGTGTGTGCTAAATAATCAGATTGTGTACAAATTCGTAGAGCTTTCTTTTGTAAAAGTTCAAGTGAATTAATTTTAGTTTTACAACAGTTTCCCCATACGATATTAAAATAATTAATATGCGAAAGTACAAAAGCATAATAAATCATAAAAAGAGATTTGGGAGTTAGTAATAATTTCAATTTATATAATATTCCAATGTTCCTAGAAACAGCGTTCAATATATTATGTATATGATCGGACCAAGTTAAATTAGAATCAATGGTTATCCCCAAAAATTTGACAGAATTTTTTTCTAAAAGCAAAATATCATTAATATATAATCTACAATTTACTTTTGGTGAATGAACATTTCTAAAGTATATAAAGTTTGTTTTAGTAAAATTTAAAGATAACTTATTAGACTTAAACCAAACATATATTTTAGATAATTCAACATTTAAGATTGACGTAAGTGTGTCTAAATTTGTATGAGAATAAAATACATTAGTGTCGTCTGCATACAATATAAATGTTAAAAGTTTAGATGATTTTACAATATCATTAACGTATAACAAAAATAATAAAGGACCTAGAATCGATCCCTGAGGGACGCCACAAGTTATAGGTAATCTACTCGACTCTTTAGATTGAAAGTATACATACTGTTCTCTATTAAACAAATAATTTTTAAACCATGATAAAGCAATACCCCTTACTCCATAAAATTGTAATTTATCAATCAATATTTTATGATCAATAGTATCAAATGCCTTACTCAGGTCCATAAAAATGCCTACACTGTGTTCCTTATTAGCCAATGATGTAATAATTTTATCATAAAGTTGAATAATTGCATGATCTGTCGAATGATGCTTTCTAAAACCAAACTGATTAGGAACAAGTAAATCATTACTATTTAAAAAATCATAAAGTCGTTCATAAATAATTTTTTCAAGAATTTTTGAGACAGCCGGTAAAAGGGAAATAGGACGATAATTATTTACTAATGAAGAATCATCTTTTTTATATATTGGGATTATTTTAGAAATTTTCAATATATTTGGACAAACACCAAGTGTGATCGATAAATTAAAAATATATGTTATTGGAGAGACAATATTATAAATAATTTTTTTCAAAAGATTCACACTTATCCCATCATAACCAGTAGATTTAGTGGATTTTAAAGACTGTACAACTTTAATAATTTCGTGAGAGGATGTTGGTCGTAAAAATAAAGATTTATAAAATGGTTCATCCAAATATTGTTTATAACTATTTTGATCAATATTAAATTCTGATGCTAAATTTGGACCTATATCATTAAAATATGAATTAAACATATTTGCAATTTTTACTGGATTATTTATTTCCTGACCATCTTTAAAAAATGATTTAGGAGTATTATTTTTAGAACCAATCATATCTTTAACAATTTGCCATATTGAAGCATTACTTGTCTTATTCATGTCTATTTTATTTGAATAATGTAATTTACGTGAAAGTCGAATTATTGAAGTTAATTTATTTCTATAAATTTTATACTTGCTACAATTCTCATCACTCATCTTTTTAAGACTTTTCTTATAAAGTTTATTTCTAGTTTTTATCGACTTTAAAATTCCTTTAGTGATCCATGGATTTTTAACTTTTTTATATTTTGTTCGAACAAGTGGAATATTTTTATCATAATACTTTTGTAGCTTATGATTAAATTTTTCGTAAGCCTTATCAACATCATTTTCCTCAAATACATCGAGCCATTGCTCTTGACATAAATCAATATTTAAAGAATCAATATTAGAAGAATTTTCTTTTCTATGCATTTTTAGTGTATTGTTCAATAATCTATGAACATTAATTGTCTGCTTAATAATACTAAAAATAGGCAAGTGGTCAGATATATCATAATATAAAATACCATTTAAACATTCCTTATTAACATTATTTGAGAATATATTGTCAATTAAGGTTGAAGATGTTTTCGAAATCCGTGTGGGTTTATTAATATGAGGATGCAACGAGTAAGATAATAGAATGTTATTTAATTTCAAACTATTATTATGAAGAGGAGGTAAAATGTTTATGTTATAATCTCCCATTAAATAAACATCTTTATTTTCACCAATTATTGTATGAAGAGATTCATCTAAATTATCTAAAAATGTCTCTATCCGATTATTAGGAGGTCTATAAACTACGCCTATTAAAATATTTTTACCAAAATCATTTATAACTTCAACAAAAATGTCCTCTGCACCTTCAATATGAATATCATGTCGTATTTGAATATTTAACTGATTACGTAAATAAATAGCTACACCGCCACCTCTACCTTCTTTGCGGTCAGCACGGACCATAGTATAATTATCAAGATTAAATACAGGAGGGGAGTTTGCGTTAAGCCACGTTTCAGTGACACCTATTACAGAAAAATTAAACCCAGGAATTACAGAAAAAAGTGTGTTTAAATCATCATAACTTTTATTCAAACTACGAGCATTAAAGTGAATTAAACTGAAATTATCAATATCATTATTACTACCTTTATTCAATTCATGATTAAATTGGTTTAGTGTAATCTTAATTTTCGAAATAAATTCATCAATAGTAAAATAGTCACTATCGTGTTCAATTAGAGACTGGTCATGTAACAAATCATGATTATTCATTTAAATGTGAACCTAATATAATGTTTGAAAGAGAGAGGCTTTTGCGCGGAGTGCAAGTTAGTGGAGTGCAATAGAAAGAAGAATAGTGAAGGGGAAGAGAAAAAGGAAAGAATAAATTCTTCAACATATTTAGCGCCAAAATAAACAAAACAAAAAAATTTGCAAGTCTCTTGCATTTTATCCAAAAGTAAACAATTAAGGACAAAATATTATATTAACTGAACAATACGAGCATATGGCTTATAATTTTACATCATAAAGTGATTTTACATGAGTGAGAGAGTAGCATCGAAATATTGAAATAACAGCAACAATAAAAAAAAAATTAAAAAAAAGTAGAAAAAACAAACAAAAACTCTAAACGCGTCAGGTTGCACACATGAAGATCATCAGGATCGTTCCTACCAGGTCTCCAAAAGAGGTAATGGAGCAATGGTCTTGGAATATAATGGATTTGAACGGTTATATCATGTGTGCAACCCAACGCGTGCCTTGCATGCATGCATGCATACATAATGTGTACAGTGTAGGTATAAAACACAAACAAAATCAGTGAACCGTGTTGACAATAACAAGCACTCATGCACCCACCCACACAAATTATGTTATCATAGTTCGTATAAGTAAGTACATGAATGCCAGTAACTGAGTTCAAGCGGAATACAAATTACAACAAAATGAATAATATAAATGTGTACAGTTGCTCGAACACAAGTCATATAATTTGAATTTGAATTCACGGATCGCATCACGGATCATCCCGGATCATCCCGGATCTTAATCCGGGGTGTTCCGGCGTGCGACACCACGATTTCTTCTCGATGCTGGTGTGGATACGTTCCGAACTGGGTGTATACACGGGCAAGTACGGTGTCTCCACGGACAGACAAGGTAGCAACTCGGACCACGTCGGAAACGCATACGGAGCTAACACGGATTTCAAGGAAGAACACGGAGGCTACTGGGTACTTTTACGGTCCTTATACGGAGGTGTACGTTGTCTTTTGGGATATCTCCGTAATGTTGACGGGTGACTTGAGCTTGTAGGCGCTCATTTGATATACGGAATTTCAAACCCGGATGAAACCGGTGTTAATACGGACCTCCCGGTGTCTACACGGACTGTCCCAGATGTATTCGGCGGCTACACGGAGGTACACGGTGTCTACAGGAAAGAGGACGGATTGTTTCATCCGTTAATTCCGGGATGAAAAATTAAGCAAGCTTAATTTTTCCCCGGATATGCCGGTACGCCAAGGATCACGCCGGATGCCTCCCCGGTGTTTACACGGTAATGCCGGAGATAACACGGATGATCCCGGAGCGACGATCCGGGATGATCCGTGATGCGATCCGTGAAAGTGTAAAAGGGCCTTTAGCACGATGGCTCGACTGCAAAAAAGCCGCAATAGTCAACAAACTATTACCAGTATCATAATAATCAGTGTTATTTTCATGACCATTGTCGGAGTAAAAGTTGCCATTGTTTCGTATACTTTTAGCTAGCACTATGAACGTGACGGACAAAGAAAGAGGACAAAATATACAGTTCCTCATTCTACCCTCAACAATTGCTGTGGTAGACAAAAGAAAACATCCCTTCAGTGCTATTATGTAAAAATGTGTAGAACAGGTGAATATGCATGTGACACCTGTTCTACACATTTTTACATAATAACAGTGAAGGGATGTTCCTTTGTCTACCACAGCAATTGTTGAGGGTAGAATGAGGAACTGTATATTTTGTCCTCTTTCTTTGTCCGTCATATTCATAGTGTAGTCTATGCCTTACCGTGCCAGTAGGACAGAAGCATCCTGCGTAGCAAGTATTGTCCTTTGCTCCTGCTCGAGTCATATGAACTTCGCTACAGAGAAGCTGGTTTCGGTGCGGACAGTGCAAGTAAACTCGACCAGCCGGGCAATCCTCAATTTCTTTTGAAAATATAAAAATTATTTTAGATTTCCCTACCACAAAGTTGAGCACTAAATACGAAATGTTGTTATTAATTATATCTTGCATTTTGTATTTATTCTGCTAAGTGTATGTATCACAAGCAGTACACATATGTAGCCGTGAATGAGTTATATTTTGGAGGAAGGGCCACGAGCTCTTGGCCTTAGGGATACCAACGATATAGAAGACACGGTTATTGAACAGAAATACTTTTTTTTTTAATTCTATATAACATTTAACATGTGCAATTGCGCATATTTATGTATTATTTTAATATTGAACACGAGTTGATTACAGGAATCGTGGATCTTGAATCAATGCGTTTAGTATGTTCAGTTTGCCTCCGTCAGATATGACGCGGTAAAACCGCGCTGGTTATACATTCATTTTGCTTAATATATAATGACGTAAGGTCTACTACGCTTCACATTTCTGTATCATAATATAACACACAGCTCAGTGAATAGAGTACCTAAGATGTGCGTTCTAGGACACTTACCCCCTGGATATCCGCCCCCGGATAACCACCCCAGTCAACTATCCCCTAGTATTGGCTGAGATATGACCATCTGAATTTCCCAAAGGAACTCAGTGTTATTTATTAACACATTACGAGCCAGAGCAAAATAACACTGATGTAATGTGTTAATAAATAACACTGAGTTCCTTTGGGAAATCTATTTATTCAGATGGTCATATCTCAGCCAATACTTAATTGGTTTTCGACATTTGGACATTATTTTCTGATGCTCTTTCGGAAAACGAAGAAAAAATTGAGAAATTCTATAAAAAATATATTGTTATGATGTCACAGCTTCGTATCCGGACACCTACCCCCTGGACATCCACCCCCGGATAACCACCCCAGTCAACTACCCCTGAGGAAAACTACCCCCTAGGGCAACCACCCTCTAGGGCGACTACCCCCCGGTACAAAAAACCTCGGACAACTACCCCCAGACAACTACCCCCTACCCCCTGGATATCCACCCCCAGATAACCACCCCAGTCAACTACCCCTGAAGACAACTACCCCCTAGGGCAACCACCCTCTAAGACGACTACCCCCGGGACATAATGGGCCAATACTGCCCAAGCAGACGACATCCCATAAAGAATGAACACAATTGCAAAGCTACTATTTTTCAAATTATAATAAGTTTAGTGTATATAAATGTAATGGCATGTCAAACCATTCAAAAGGGGATATGAAGCCGATTCTGATAACTAAAATCTTTTTTGTAAATACACAGGATAGGGGTTAATTAACAATCAGAGAAACCAGACATTCGAATTGAAAAAAACCCGGAATGATATTAAGGACGGCATTTGTTCCCTCTTGAAACGCCGAACAAACCGCGGTGTGTGCAGTTGAATATACAATGGCGTCTTATTTTGTTTACATGCGACAGATTCCTTTATTTTTGTATCGCTGCATTTGTCATCAAAATAAAACCATGCGCGGGGTTTAGAGTGAGGCAATAGATTAAACATTTAGCCTGATGGTAGTGAAGTAAGAGAAAGAACTCAAGAGAAGATAAAAAACAGGCACTGAAATGTGTGAGATGTCATGGGACATCGTCTGCTTGTGCAAATCATGTCCATCCTGTGATCTCACACATCTCAGCAGCGTTCGGAGAGCTCTTCAGGCGCTATGCCGGGGCTGTATTTAAGCGTTTTGTAATTTATAATAATCACTACTTCGAATGTTTCCAAGCATTGAATTTTGAAAACCTAGTCGAATCAAAGTTTCAACTTTGTAATAATGAAAATAAAGTTAGTTTTTTAAATCAATGAATATCTACTTTAAGGGTATCACTTACCGCAATTGCTGTATCCGGGCCAAGAGATTACTTGTCCCTGACGGGCACACTCGGCGATGTAGTCTAGGAAAGCGGGGCATGTACTCTTTTCAAGAGGCCCTAAGTCCGCTGCTAATTTCGGGCAAGCGAGGGTCAAGCAGTCCTTATAAAACTGCTCGTACGAAACTACCCCGTGGCAGTTGTGGAACGCCTGCGTCGAGAACAGACCACAACGCTCTTGTACTTGCAGATGATATACCTGATCCACCCTGCAATACCCAGGGGATACGGAGTAGGTAGGTAGGGTATATGAAATTAGGCAGAAAGATCTCCATTTTGTTCCAAATACCAAGGGATCCACGGTTATCTCACCGGTTGGCAGAGTTAGATCATCGTTGATTGCTCCGTTGAATAAGCCGCACAATCCCCAAACCTGCCGATAGATTATCAAGTGGCATTCAAGGTAGTGAGTATAACATTAATCACTTAGTAACTGCTGCGCTCTTTTTTCAAGTGTTCAGGATTGAATGCTGTTTTTTAAAACGAATTTGTCATTACTTGCTAATTCCTACCGTTGTTTTTTTTTAGTACAATTTTTTTTTAAAAACAAACAACATTATATATTGCATTTACCATGTGCAACATCAAACAACATTTTATGAAGAGTTTTTTTTAAGCGAAAGGAAATGAGAGATAAATGGTTCCGTAGCTTAAAGCTCATCTTGAGCTCTGGTATGGGGATCGGTTGTCGAGAGAACATGGCTAAATTTCATTTTGGATTGTTTATCCTGCAGTAGATTGATTGTTTGAACCAGTAAAATAAAAACAACCTCACAAAAAATTGCTCGAAGTCATCTTCAATAAAAGCCACAACTCTCATTTGCACAAAGGGACCTGTGCTTAATAGCACATGGTGTCGGGCCTACTTACCTTGATTTCCTTATCTTTCTATGCTCATTATTCAGCCCCTATATATATATTCTACCAAAATCGTTTGGCACAAGTCATTTATATGTACACTGTAAAAAAGAATTGTTCATTGGTAATTTTTACGTATTTTTTCCATGTAGAATTTACTTGAAAACATTCGTTTTGCCACTTACGCACTAAATTTAAGTCTTGCTAACTCAAACTTTCAATTTAGTAGAACATACGTAGAATATTTAAGTAAAATCAAATACATAAGAACTTTAAGTAATTTCAGCTTGTATTAATTTAGTAATTTTAACTCAAAATCAGAAATTATACGTTTTACTCAAACAATTTATGTTGATTATTCTTATCTTTTTAAAGTAAGGACCGATGCAGTGCGTAATAGAAATATTTACATAATTTATGAATATTCATTAAGACCAAATTAAACTCTTTTTTAAATAAAACAATTCTTTTTTGTGGTTCAATGAAAATTTAAGGACTTTAAAACATTTACTAATTCATTTAACATGGCTAAGCAAAGACAAGACAATTTTTAATTGTAACCAAGTTCAAAACAAATCAAAACTTGATATGTCAGGAAATTGTCAACCAATTTTCCTTTTAAGATGCTACGATCAAGTATATATAAAATTTGGAGCCTTTCAATATTGTGTCGAATTGAAGCGTATGTAATAGTTTGTGATGGTGGTAGATATATATATATACGGTTACACCTTAAATAGAAGTAGTGAATGATTTGTGGATGTTACTTGTTAGATTAGATGGGTACCAAATCGTACAATATGTAATCCTATCATAGCTTTTTTTTAATTATCTAAAATGATTACAATACCTAAATTATTTACGTTAATGTAACTCGATTTAACTGAGTAAAAATGTATTCACCAAAATAAGTAAATTCTACTTAGGATGCCGTAGGTAATATTTACTTAATAAAAATAAGGCAATTCTTTTCCTCAATTTTATTGAGTTATTTCGACTATTATTTTTTTACAGTGTAATCTTGAACATGCAGTGTAAGTTTTGTTGGATCGTATAAGAACTTTTATGTTATATTTACCAGAACTCAAGTTTATCTTTAAATCAAAGCTCTCAATAACTGTCCTCTGTTATGGTTATGTATGTGTTTTGTTATTGCAAAGGTTGCAAAATATATATACGGAGAGAGTCGATCGGATTTCCAATCCCAAAAAACAAAAAACAAAAATATTCAGTCAAATTGATTTGAAAATTCAAATAAATTGCACTCAAATTAAATGTATTTGCTTATTAACAAGAAATGAAATAGCGGACTGCCTACCCCACCACGGAGAGTGTCTGCCGCTGTAATCTCCAAATCTGACTTCCAATCCCACATGATAGTGATACCAAAGTTAGTGTTGATGAGCAGATAATTGTCCACGATATTTCTCACCACAACCCCATCGAGAAACAGTGGCAGTTTCATGTTATCGTTGTTCTTAAGCACCGATCGGTCCTCAAGAAATCTGCAGTGGGTATGATTTTGTATAAAAGAGGGGCACAATATGAAAAATATCTCTCACGAGGAAAAATAGTTATCACATTTTGGAGTGACTTCTACTCAAAAGTACGCTGACAAGCGGAAAGCAGGTCATCACGTCAAAAGAGGGGCGGGGTACAGCTCTACATATGTATACTCGATTTGAATTAAATTTATTTTGTTCTGCAGATCATACAAATCATATCGAATTTTAGTGATAGAACATATCCAAAATATAACTTTGTTTAACGTTTATTTAATATAATACTAATATAGATGTTGACATTCAAACAAAATGTAACTTATAACACACTACCAAAAAAATATTCATTAATAAATCTGCAGAAGAAGAAGGTCTATCACAGTGAGCGCTTGCTTGATAGCGTAATAGCCCGCGTGTAGGTGGAGAACGCTTAATGCTGCGGTCACAAAGGTTCGTACGAACGATAATTTTGTACGAATCTCCCTGTTTTTCCATTGTGTTCCCGAATTTCCATTGTCTGAAAATCGTTCGTACGGCGTTCGTAGCCGTTCGTAATGGCATTTGTGACCGAGGCTTTAGGTATGTCACTTGAGTTATGAAAGGGGCACTATGACCGGATGTGCCCTCTCCCATAAATCCGCTACTAGATAATACTACACCCACATATTCACCTCTGAGAATGCTCTAGTTCCTATAAACTATTATCATTACCCTGGCTTTAGCCCAGTTGTCCGAAGGCGCTGAAGATATTCAATGAACAGGTTCATACCCGGTAACCATTAACTGCACCTGGGTTGAGGATAGCTAATTGAGATTTATGTCTTGCAAAGGACATCAATTCTTCGGCGGGACTCAAACCGCGAACTATAGGTGATCCACAGCCCCCTGACGTTTCACGTAGATAACGACATCGCTACATAAAATGTAATCATTCACTTCAATTCTTTAAAAAATTCTCTTTCAGGTTTGATTTGGGGAAGAAAAAAAGCACTTGAAGATTATTACTCTGTTATTTTGCTGCCAAAACCATGTAAAGACTCATTTTTATTCATTCCTGTAACGATTTACAAATGATGGGCAATAAACTAAAGAAAGAATGAAAGAATGTCCAGTACTTTTGTTATGTTCTGTTGCAGAACTGAATTTCGCTGTCTATAAACCATAACAAATTTGATTATTCGGATCTTCAATGGGGGAGATTTAATTTCCACAACTTATTGCCATTTCCAAAAAAAAGTCATTGGGATTTGTTTTCTTCATCAAACTCAACGGACCGACATACTGGACAGGACAGACTGACCGATCAAATAAAACTGTGGTTAAAATGTGTTTAACCAGAGAGCGATCTTCCTGAAAGCCCTGCAATTATTATTGTCTCAACAATTGCCATGGTAGTACCTGCAGGTACTTATTTACACCTGGGTGGAAAGTTGCAAATGTGGATCCAGTTTTTGCACGGGACGTTAGTTTCGGGCGGGGGGGGGGGTTGTCCTAGGGAGTAATTCCATGGGGGTTTATTGTCCTCAGGTGGTAAATTGTCCTCAGGGGGTAAATTGTCCTCAGGGGGTAAATTGTCCTAGGGGGTGATTTTCCGGGGAGTCATTGTCCTCGACGGGTGGTTGTCCTTGGGGGTAATTTTCTGGGGGAAGGGGGCAATTGTCCCGCTGGTAATGGGCCGGTAAGTGTCCTTTTACCCGCACAAAAGACAAGGGGTTCATCTTGCAATGCAACCTGCTATTGATAATGCAGCGGCTAAATTATCTTTAAAATCTCTAAAATGATTGGCCACATAAATTTACTTTTAAAATTACATACATTTGAAATAATGTATCCACATCAGTATTGTTAAAAAATACAATATCAACGACAAACTGTATTTTATGTATTTCCCCATCGGATCTTTTTGAAGAAAAAAAACACTGCCATGCATTGTGGGTGATGGCTCACTTATTCCCTGTTTTCAAATTATGTGCCTGTTCTCGGGGTTCTGCCTGACTGACTTTCTCTCTCAATAAGGGAGTTTACAGATAACACATGGTACAAATGACCCCAAATATCCACAGATCTTTTGCACATGGAGAAGTTCCACTTTGAGCATCTTAGAATAATAACTGCCAAAGTCCTAGATGTGCTTCATGAATACCTTTTGTTTGCCCTCTTGAAAAGAATACTTCCACCTGCGTATCTTAGAATGTACCGTTGGTGAATAAATGAATAATATTACATAACTTTCATGAGCGCATATCCAGTATTCATCTCTGGTGGGTTTTACCTTTTTGGGAACAAATGACCTTTATCTGCCCATGCGCAGATAGTATCTGTAAACTCCCTTATACGATATGGATGAACTATTCGGAAGGCGTTGAATTACCTGAGGGTAACCTTGGATCCTCCGAACGACGTGACCAGTGTTAAATATGGCAGACATGGGGTCGTGAAGGAGCAACGATGACCAAAACTAAGATGGAAGGTTCCATTAGTAGCCTTTGGTTCTACCAGCAAATGCCCACAGCTCTGGAATTATACGTTAGTAAACGTAATAATAGTTAAGATGAAGTTATCAATAATTATTAAAATGGTGATAATGATGATGAAAATAGACAATATATACATATCTACACAAATATAAGAAATATTGATTCTCTTTGGAGAAAAAACTGTTTTACAAATGTTTTCCCTTTGTCAAGGGGTTTGTCAAGTATTGATTTTATTTGACTTTGAAAATGTTATTATTATTCATCAGAATATGCGCATCCAATTCCTGTAAAATGCGCCAAGGCGAAGGGAAAGGGGGTACAAACAATTACGTCGGTCACAAAAAAATAAGAAGGGATCAAGTAATAACTTTTGTAAAGCAATTTCCTCGTTTTATCCACGGAGCATTATTTTTTCTTGTATTTTTTGTATTGTATCCAACTCCGAGCAAAAATCTTGACTTCATTTCACAAGGAATATTCCTAAATCAGCTTTTGGTTAAAATCGAGAAGCCTTTATATAATAAAAGTGTGCCCCTTTTTACACCGGAAAATTTGCCCCTTTAACCTAGCATGACATATCCTACAAAAAGTGAACGCAAAAGTTCAAATGTTTGCTTCGCTCGCTCGCAAACGGGTATTCAGATCATCACACACACAACTGCAAATTATGATGCTCACTGTCATCTGTGATAGAATAATCATTACAAACAATGTCTTAATATTTTAATTTATCGTTTCGAGGTTACCCTTTGTTGGTGATCCTTTCCCTATAAAGTGCCATCGTTTTATGTTGCACCCCCACTTTGAAAGATACTCCACTGCCCCTATATTCATTTAAACTAAGAATAAACAGACAACCCTGAATTTAAGTCAAGCTATGCAGGCAGTGACTGCATGGCGGTCTTCGGGTCGATAGCCACTCTGACGCGTTTTTGTACAAGAAATTAAAGCTTGGACATGACCGGTGTTAAACTCATTTTTATTAGTGGGAATCATATTTGTCGGCCAGTTTAGCTGAGTCTTTCAATCTTACGTCTGTGATCTCGAATATAGCTCCATCAAACGTGTTGAACAGGGTGAGATATTTTCCTGTAATGGAGCACGTGGCTTCACAGAGGGATTCATTACGAGTGCAAGCCCAGGATCCCCCAGCGCATGTGCTGTATCAAAGTTAATAATAATAATGATAAAAAAAATTACAATGAAAAACTATGATAACAAAAATAATCTGCTTAAATAGCACATCATACACTCTAAGAAATAAGGGTTCAAATGCGGTGTAGATTTGCATCCACATACGCTTATTTAGCAGAGGGTACTGCTTTTGTGGCAGAATTGTACCCTTATTTCTTAGTGTGTATGTCTATTTTCATCTCTATTCGATAAACATTAAGAAATTACACTGTGCATATGCATAAACATATCATATAATATTATATTACATTACATTGCGCAACATTATTTGACACTACATTATGGTATTTGTTTAATATTATCATATTGGATGAAAAGACTCACGTGACACTCAATTTTTTTTTTCATGTGCACCAGCGTGGAATATAGGCTGCTTTTACACTGCAACCAAAAATCGTCGGTTTTCACATTCTGGTGTTTCACCGGTGGTGGCAAACGCGACGAAAATCGAAATTAAAAAAGAAAACACCTCTGAAGTGTGGTTAACGTGCGCCAAGGTTTCTCTGACTTTTTGCACTGTGAAAGCAAGGTTCGATGAGATACCGGTTTTTCGTCACGTGACTCTCCTCGACCTGATGCAGAGCACCAACGAGTCGCACATGCGCACTACTCACCACCCCCCCCCCCCCCAAACAAAAAAAATAATATATATATATGGTCTTTTGGATGTGTAAATAGGCGTATCAGGACAATAAACCTCTGGAAAATCACCCCCGAAAAATTAGCCCCCCCCCCCCCCTCCCGCAAACCCAAGCAATTACTGCTAAGAAAATTACCCCTTGGACAATTCCCCCCCCCCCTCCCGAGAATAACCAAGGACAACAATCCCGAGGAAAACTACCCCCCCCCCCAGGACAACCAAGAAAAACCACCCGAGGATAATTCCCCTCCCCCTATTCATTAAAGGGGAAATCTACCCTCGGGGGTGTGGGTAACTGTCCTCGGGGGTAATTGTCATTGGCCCGGGGGGTGGTAATTTTCATAAGGGGTAATTTTTCCGAGGGGTAATTGTCTTCGGGGGTGATTGCCCTGGGGGGGGGGGGGGATTTTTCCTGGGGGGGGGGGGGTTATTTTCCGGGGGGGGGTAATTGTCCTTGGAGGGTAATTGTCCCGCTGGTAATCGGTCGGAGGTGATTGCCCAGGGGGTAATTGCCTTAGAACTGTAAATGGGCCTACCAAACTTTTTTTTGCACGCGTTCAAAATTGAATTAGACTGCGCACCTCTCTTTCTTGCACGTATCCATTGCCTGCATTGTTTTAAAACTCACGCTGTATGCTAACACGGAAACTGTCAACTGATAACTTAAAGGTGGGGTGACATCCAAATATAAGTTGATTCATGTTGATGTGCAGGGCTGCATACAACTCATATTTTGTTATTCAAACATCTAAATATATTTCATTCATTTTTGAATATTTGTTAAACAATTTTCTCAGACCTGCAAAGCTCCACCCTAACAAAATGTTCCAGATTTCATTCATCTCGTGACATCATCAGTCAATTATCAATGAGCTTGCAAGACACAGTGGTATGTATCCTCACCAGATCTGACCACCTGTTTACATTAGGGACTTTTAGATTTGCACGTCAACAGCTTTGACTGCAACGTGTGACGTCATTTTAAGGCACTGCGCATGAGTAACGTCGTCTCAGTCGGCGATCGAGAATGCGTCAACCTTGATTTTCTTAAATCTAGTACATACATACATACATAATGATATTTATATATCGCCTTTACATGTTAAAGGTACTAGTATGCCGCGTGCGTATAAAATATACAGTTCCTCAGGTAGACAAAGGAACATCCCTTCCCTGCTATTGTGTAAAAATGTGTAGAACAGGTGTGACATGCATATTCACCTGTTCTACACATTTTTACATAATAGCAGTGAAGGAATGTTCTTTTGTTGAGGGTAGAATGAGGGACTGTATATTTTGTCCTCTTTCTTTGTCCGTGATGTCCATAGTGTTACTTCCTGCATGCATATATCATCGAGTGCAATTTTATAAAAAAAAACTATAATTGTAGTCAACATTGGCAGTTAAGTACGTTGACACGCATGATCAGTCCGCGTTCGTCGTGTTCTCGTCTACGCAATCTAAAAGTCCATAATATACCATACAATACCATACAATACCAACATATGAGTTGATATGTCAGACGTGCTGAAGCATCACCAGGAAAAGAAAGGTAATGTGGAGGTATGAAAGAATGCAATTCTCTTGTGAGCATGTGCTGAGCCGGGGGAAGTTACATAATCACCTTATATTTGGATTTCACCCGACCTTTAAGGGTCGTTCAGAGTTGGCGCAGCTACACTGCGGCGGGTTTTCGTATGATGCCATTAATGTTATACGCTTTTCATTTCTTTATATTATAGACAGAGCTCAGTGACCACGAGCAAGTCTCTTATTGCGCGCAGTTGCCTTTCGTTTACACATTATAAAAGATAATCGCCGCGGGGTTTTTTAACGGTTGACAGCACTTTATCCGAACTAGACATGCAATCGTGTCACAACGATGTGCATGCAATGGCGCACGTGTTTCTACGGTTCAAACGAAAAAGCCTCTCTCGGACTACCCAGAGCAATTTGTAAGAAGTATGTAGCTTCTGTGATAGTGGCGCCTGGACGGTTATGCATGAGTGATTTCGAAAATCGAAGAGTGTAGTGACCTTGATGAGATGCTAGAGACTATGCCTATGAAATTTGAAAGGAAACGGACACGAGGAAAGGGCATAACTAGTGATAACAAGCACTACGTGCACAACGAATGCGATTTGCTGACGAAAAGAAGGAAAACACGGAGAAGAAGAATATTGAGGCAATGACGATATTCGTCATTGCAACAAGCCTTTAACCGAGGCGACGGTGGTGTATTACCATGTGTTACATTCAATATCGACTGTTTCTCCTGTTTCATGATGATGTCCCTCATGAACACAGAAACATCCCGCTTTTGGGACACATACCCCAATGTCCTCATTCCAGTAATGATCTGTAACAAATAAAATTGATAAATAAGCACAGATTTATTACATTATTTATTTCGAATTTAGGACAGTTTTAAGACGTGGATAGTGCCTGGTCTTACCCTAAATGGAATTAGGAGCTGATCCATACTGTGATTGCTGCGGAACCGAGACCATCAACCATGTTTTCACTCCAGTTGCCACATTCACCAGGATCCCCGTGCAAATCTAAGGTTTTATTGTGAGACAAACTGTCTGGAATCGATCGGGAAAGGTTGGTTTATTTAAACTCACACATCCCTGGTCAAAGTAGTAAGCCTAAATGAGAATACTGCAACGGTTTTTTTTTTTTTTTTTAATTTTAAAAGACACTGCCTTAGGTACAAGTTTTAAAGAATGATACTGAAACAGTAATATCCTCATGTTTCACATCCCTATCATCTCGCTACTGTCTCCCGCTCACCCCCCCCCCCCCCCCCCCCCACAAAAAAAATCTCCACCCTCCCCTCTTCAAACCAAGAGTTAAGCCACGTGGAGGGCTTAAAGAAGATTGAGAGTTCTTGCATTAATTTTCTAATTGTGCCTCACGATAATTGATGGGGTTTAGTCCCCCCCCCCCCCCCCCAAAAAAAGTAATTATAATAATAATTATTATTATCATTATAACAGATTAAAAAATATTCAATATTAAAGAGATGAATATTTTGTTTAAACAAGATAAAATTAAAGAATTCAATCTAAAAACCGATACTGCTCTCACCCCCTCCCCCCCCCCCCACCTTTAAAAACAAAATCCTCTCCACATAAAAGAATGACCTACCACTACGACAATGGCATCCGTCAATGCCTCCTTCATCGGAGCAAGTTCCAGTCAGATATGTCTTATCGCATGTCATTGGACAAAGGCTACCACTTTCTGCAAACACCTTGCTATTTGGACAGGAAACAACTGCGATAGACACAAAGAATCGTATAATTCACACATAAATTTAAAAACAAAAAATCGTATAATTCACAGGCCCGCTACTAAGAAGGGTGCGACAAGGGGTGCGCTTGTAAAACTAACAAAATATCCTGTTATCTAATGCTGATGGAAAGGAATTACTAGTGGAATAAAACATTACTTGGTTCGTGATGTGCCATACTTCCCCCACCTCCACCCCCACTCCGGAAACGGTGGGACCGCATTCAACTTCCCAACATGTCCGGTAAAGGGGTACTGTTCACGCAGCAAAGTCCGGCTCGTAACACACACACAAAAATCGGCCCGCATGGACTTTACACACCGGACTTAAGGGGGGGGGGTTAAAAAAGAGGGAACATGCATACGCGTACCCTAAATAACACTGAGTGGGGTGCGGGCATATTGTATATGTACTGTATCGGTTCTGTAGCATGTGTGTGTGTATTAAGGGGGTGATGCTCCGTCTGATAAAGGTAAAGGAAACAATGCGATACAAACTACATCTGTATAGCACACAGTTATTAGTGATACCGTTTTTGTGTTTAAAACTGTACCTAAAATTTGATATTTCGTTAAGACAGATAAATGCCAACATTTTCCCTACCCTGGGGTAGGAGTGCACCTACCCATGTTCGGGCGATTCACACTCTCGAGAGGGTCCCCCCCCCCCCCTCTCCCCCCAAAGGAAAAAACTAACAAAAACCTAGTTACGGACCTGATTTAAGCGAACTATTTTCATGCTTTCTAACGTAATAACGTTTGAATAGTACAACGTTAAACTCTCATCCACATTTCTAAAGTGGTTTTTCCCTTTTCGACAAGTGTTAAACAACATTCTAAACTGTCATCCATTTCTTTATTGGTCCAATATACATCTTTTTGTTATTGTTTTGATCACATTGATAGAAAGGCACATTGTTTTTGTATGCGGTATTTCGTGGTTTAATTGATTGATGTATGTTCGAACATAAAATCCGCCAACACAGACAAGCATGACATAACCATCAACATTTCATAAAGCACTTTATAATATATCATTATGTTCGAGGGCCTCCTGAGATAGATTTTAATTTATCTCAGGCTCTTCATTATTGTCCTACAGTTTTCTCAGCTTGCCACTATTAAAACCCAATGTGGGAAATAATAACTAAACTAACTCTATGCTGTTGTTCCTGAAAAAAAAAGGCTCCGCGTCAATTTCTTACTCTAACTTAAACCCTAGACCCAACACTTTAACTAATTCCAACCCTAACGCTCACACTATGCTTTCGACGAAATAAAGACTGGAGCAATTGTTGCAGGAGCAAAATGTTCACTATATTGTATATTGTGATACTTACCGCATTCATGTTCTTGCCGCCAATCTTCAAATACAGACGTTTGGTCGCAGAGGGCACATATTCGGTAGTACTCTGCAAGTGCCAGACATATCCCGTTATCTATACTATGATTCCTAGGATTGGCATTCATTTCTGTACTGCAAAGCCCTGTGAAAAAATCATCGTCTTCGTTTAGGCCGCAGTCACTGGGTACGATGCCACTGCATTTGAGGCCGGAGTCGGCGGTGGCAAAGGGCGCCCGCTCAGCTTCTTTACCCTGGCAGAATTCAGTGTTGGTGGCAGTACGGTGCTTGCTCAAATCAGCTGCCGTCGCTAATGAAGAACCCTCTACAATTTTGCACAGTCCGTATGTCTACAAATAATATACAGTACAAATGATGCAAGCCAACGGGTTCGCTTTTTTAATATTGCATTTACATTGGTAGGAGGTACATGAAAGTATTTCCAGGTGTTGGATTAGAAACATATGATTTCGCTTTTTTTTTTTTGGTATTTAAAAGTGTTCGTTAGTAGAATATCGCTAACTAATTGCACGTTTTGTGATAAAGGGTAAGAAACAGTGTTACAATTATTTGTGAGTGTGAATTTAATACTAAGGCCAATCTGGTATAATTTGTTTTGGTCTTTTTAAAGGGAAAGTCCAGCCTGATATTAATTTGGTTTTGATAGAAGCTTTAATATGGGAGAAACGCGTCAGTAAAAGGTTGAGCAAACTTCTATTAAAGGGATCGTTTAACAATTTTAAATCTGAGATGCACGGCCCTACGTGTTATTATATGTCTGTGATATATATAGTGTCTGTGATACGGTGTTGTATTGAAGCCCGAAAAAAATTGCGCTTCAAAATGATCAAGAATTGCCTCAAAAAAGTAAAAATCTTTGAGTGACCGGTTTTACCATACTCGTTTTCCCAAATAGACTGTAGTATTATGAAAACCGTTTGGCAAACGCAAAATTTGATATCGATTTTCAATCATAAATATCTTGATAATCAGACCGGCGATCGGCTTGTAAAAGTCATGGGGTTCCTGACTGACCTAAAGGATTATAATTATCATTGCAGCATGAGTTAAATCAAGGATTTTTTTGAAAGGATCTAAGACAAAGTTACCGGATCCCTTTAAGAATAAGAAAGTTTCGATCAAACGAACACAAATTGGCAACACTGTGACGTATCGTGTGAAGTCCTTTTCCATTTGCTCAAGACATAAGATTTATTAACTTCCATTTTCTTCTTTATGATGACGAAATGGATTGTTATCTATGCGTGGGTTGTAGAAAACACATTGGCAATAATTATTTTTTAGAGTGCATGTATGATCGAACATTTTCTTTGGTTCTATCTTTAGTTAGTATAACATACACTTACTTCACTGATTATAGATTCCGGAACAAATAGATAGATCCTCTCACCCGCTGCATATTCAATTTTTATTTCTAAAGAGAGAAAAGAAAAAATGCTACATGTGAGTATATTTGTTTGTCTCATTTTAGTTGGAAATTCATAAGGGATATTTTTTGTTCAAACTCTATAATGAGGCCTAGAACATAAGTTTTAAATCTAAAGCTTCAAGTGTCATTTAGTTCCACAATGCATGTTTGTATCAAGGGTTTATTGCTTTTAATATTAGTATCATTATTTGCATGCACACTACGTTTAGAAAATAAACGAGTTTAATTTCAAAATTATTGCAAAATATATCATGACGTAGTAGAAATTAGGCATTTTTTAGTCATTGCAACATTGGCTTAATAATGATTGTCTAAGTATTTTCATGCAACATCCAGAGTAGTTTCTAGCGGTGTTTTTAATGCTAATTCTAGTTAATTTTAGTTTTCTAGAAGTTAATCGCTTTGGGATTGGATATAATAACAAGGTTTAATTGAAACAGATAATGTTTACCATATATGGACATAGTGACGGACGACAATCATCATTTAGTTCATTTGATAATTACTAAAAAAAATCCAGTTTCCACGAAATTATTATCATTGTTAACTTTATTTGTATCATTATTATAACAGTTATTATTATTATTATTATTATTACACGTGTAATTTTGTTTATCGAATAATGTTATCAACATCATCAACATCATCATCATCATCATTATTATTATTACAATTATTATTATTATGATTATTACATGTATTATTGTAATAATCGATCATTATCATCATCATCATTATCATCATTATTATGATTTGTTTTTGTTAAGATAAAAAAATATGATAGAGGAATAAATGTTGTGAAATTTTAGCAAATCTATAAAGTCTCGTTGGAACTGACAACCAAGTAAAATGCATGCATGCGGGTGTGGGTTAAGTTTCGTTTTTCAGAAATATTTAGTGTAGTCCTGTGAACCCATATATATGTTATATTTCAGCAAGAACTTAACGCTGAGTAACAAACCTGAACTGTCTTCGAGGATGTAATAAAAGCCCCTTTTGACAACGCTAGCTTGGGGAAGCATCAAGGGGAGATTGGCTGGGGTTGTGCTTCCATTTAGAAAAACTCCAACCGGGGTCATTCTGATCTCAACGGTCACCGCGCCGTCTTCTATGCCACTTGAATTGAATGGGTATTGATTAAAAACTATATGGTAGGTAAACTGCTGAAGAATTATATAGTACGTACAAACGCCATGCTAATAAATACAAGGTGAATTCGAATACACTTTTTATAAATATATTCATAATTTGCGATCTTTTCATTGCCTATTTGTATCGAAATAAGGGGAATTGAGAGAGAGAGAGTTAGAGAGAGATAGAGAGAGAGAGAGAGAGAATTTGAGAGATAAAGAGAAAGAAGAAAAGGCAAGAAAGAGAGAGAGAGAGAGATAATGAGGAAAAGAACGAGAGTGAATGGTAGGCAGGTGGAGGTAGTGATAGAAAGTGAGATAGAGAGAGAGAGAGAGGGAGATATAGATGAAGGAAGAGAAGGATAGTAAGTCTACGACAGAAAGAGGAAGAGTGAAAGCAGCATGAAGTAAATATACTTAATATTCAAATCAAAATCATTTTGTCAGTTTAAACCCAACAGGAGGCATTTAAACTAAATATATAAATTATGATAATGAATAAAATTAAAGAAATTGAAATTATGAGGGTTTATAAGACGGGTTCTAGAATCTAAGCAATCCGATTGGTCAAATGAAATTACGTGGGCGTGCATTTATTTTTCCCACCTTGCAAAACATTTCCTATCAAATATTGATAACGCACACTCGATATCTGCCGATATCGCTTTCGCGTAATTCATTTTTTTACTTTTGAAGAGTAGCCTAATGTATCCTAGATCTAGTTAGATCTAACTTAGATCTAGATCTAATATATTATCTTTACTCTAGATCTAGACTATAATTGTGAGAATGTATTGCCGATCCGTCTAGTCGGCTCAGTCTGCCTAACAAACCAACATCGTGGGTTCGAATCCAATCCAGGCGAATGACTTAAGTCTGCGTTGTATGTTTAAAGTGACTTGGTAACATTGTTGAAGGTTGATGAAAAAATTTGTTAATTTTTGTATAAAATGTTACTTACTATATTCCTTCTACTGTACTAACCCTCTGACATAAAAACAATCCTGAAAAAATTCTCAAACCACGAAGATATCTATGGTTTTCTTTGAAGGCGTCGTTGTACGACACCCTCTAACAGTGATTAACAGTAAATTCTCCCAACCATATTTGAATTTTCCCAACCGTTTTTCCATGAAAAAAATGACATAAAACAGGCTATAAAAAACTGTCAACACTATTGCTTTGTGAGATTTCCTTTCACCTAAAATGTAATTAAATTAAATCTGAAATAAAAGTAGTGTAAGCCTAGAGATACACCATTCAAAGGTGACAAAAAGCCCGCATGCAATGGTCCGAAGTTTAGCCTTTTGTTGTTGCTTTCTACTCGGTGCTCACATACCCATGCTATCAATTCAAGCATCCGAGCACGTCTTCTTCATTACCTGGCTGTTCTATGGTGTCTCTAATAAAATAATACAAATCAAATTTCGTGCTTGTTCTTGAGCACTATGAGTGCTAAACGAGTAATGTAGTTTTAGTTTTGTAAAATAACTATTGTAGCCCCATGAGCATTTTGAAGTGCGATATGATTACTATTTAAGTTGTTTACAATAAATCAAATTGCGCTTCTGAAGTAAAATTCACAATGTAAAAACTGTTTTCAATAGAGAAGCAACAACATCAACCTGTACACTTCCAAATGGGTTTGATGCACATGTAGCTATCATAAGTCCTTTCTTTGGAGAAAAAAAAGAATTACATTTCAAATTTAATCTGTGTTATGTAATTAAAAGATGAATTAAAAAGTACACAATTTACAATGAACAACTAGTATTCTACTATGCAGAAGACGTGCTCGGATGCTTGAATTCATAGCATGCGGGCTTTTTGTCACCTTTGAATGGTGTATCTCTAGGCTTACGCTACTTTTATTTCAGAGCAAGAAATTGTTCTTATAACACTCACATGTAGATTATTGCTACTACGTCTGAGTCCTGTGTATCCAGCAGGATCTCAAAAGAACGAGAATCAGTCAATTCGGACTCTGCCAGGGTGTACAGACATTGATTGGGGAAATATTCGTAGAAATAGCCTCGAAACTGTTTGAAGTGGCGACCCGACACGATTGAACAAATATCGCTCGGCAAGTCATGTGTTCTAGAATGAAACAAGGAGAGAATGAAGACATGATAATAGTGATCATAATACAATAAAACCTATATCTATATTGCGAAAGATATTGAAAATAAACGGATAGAGACTTCGCTTGAAAGCGCTTTATAAGTACCATTTTTATTGTTATTATTATTATTCTTATTATTCTTCTTCTTATTATTATTTTTATTATTATTATTATTATTATTATTATTATTATTATTATAGTTATTGTTCTTGTTATTAGTAGTATTATTATTGTTATTATTATTATTAAATTATTATTATTCCTGGATTCAAAACCTTTTCCCGTATTTGATCCACAAAGAAGAACCTTTGGATTGGAGTTCTCTAGGGAATTGTTTTCCTCTAATTATTTGATGTTTCGGCGAGAGAAGAATAAGCAAAAGAAACATTTAGAATGACAAATTGCCCTCAACCAAGCCATATACTGGTATTTAGGCCTCAGATTTTATTTGCACGCGTGTGTTAATTTTGTTTGGTAGGAAATAGGTCACAGAGAACGTCTTTCCTTTAAACAAAATACGTTTGTTCAAATAAGAACCACTGTGCCTATACAAACCCGTTCGCATTTTTCGGGAATATTTATTGATACTTACAGAACCTTACAAAATTCATAGAAGTCTGGTTTTCTCCAGAAACACTTCGCAATGTCAAGAACCCTTTGAAAAAACAATTTGTATCGAGGGTGTGTGTATTTTTGTCTAAGTCAGAGGATGCTCAAAGGCGTCAAAGCGCTTGTATAATTATTAAAGATAAAAGTGAGTTCGGGTAAAAAAAAAAAAAGAATTCTCACAGAATCAAACGAAACTTTCACTGAATGTTCAAGATTACAAATAAATGGTAGAAAATGTATACTGGCTGAGTAATGAGAATAGAAAGATTAGGAAATCAGGGTTAGTAGCCCCGACAACATCTGTGTAGTCCCATATACAGCTTTCTGTGTACAGTGCTTGTTACTTTACCAAGACTGGGCCAAATTGATTATGATTTTGATGACTCCAGAACTTTGCAGTAGACACCAATACTGACATGCTACATGATCAACTTTTTCTGATCCATTCCACACCTTTTCTGTCTGTGCCCCCCAACTTTGGAACAATCTTCCCCATGAAATACGCGAGTCCCCAACCTTAGAGACATTCAAAAGTAAACTTAAGACTTATCTGTTTAATATGTAATGTAATGTAATCATATTTTGTTTGTTTAACTATAAAGCTTTATGTAAATATTAACTATTATTATTGTATTATTGTTATTAAGAATTTGTTATTATAATTATGTATCATGTATTATATTCTTGTAATTTGTAAGTTAACATTACTTTAATTTTATTTGTTGTTAAGCGCTTAGAAACTTTGTATTAAGCGCTATATAAATGTAATTTATTATATTATTATTATGGTGTTGAACTTGCGCATGCGCATAAGTTAGTGGATTCAAAATCATTGGACGACAGTTGTCATATGATATGACGTCCTAACGTGCATGCGCATGCGCGAGCTAGCTGTCAAGAATCTCTTCGGAATATCGTGGTAATGGAATTTTTTGTCAAGGTCTGAATATCCTATTTCATCAGCGCAATCATGCCGTAAAGCTATGGTCACAAATCAGAGCGGCGACCGATCGATTAGTTGCCTGCTCGGTCGCCGCTGGAATTTAGGCATCGCCCAGCTATTTTTGGAGAAGTCGAGCAGGCTGTAGAGCCCCAGCGGTGCCTGGGCGGTGCCCTGTCGATTTTAGGTAAAAACTGGGCGAAATCGCGGAGCTTTTCCGCGCGGTATCCCGGCAGTGACGGACCGGTGACCCACCGATTCCCGAGCATATTGCACGACGGCCGGCCAGTGATCGGCGGGGCTCTAAAATACGCTCGGTGCCCGGCCGGTCGCCGCCCGGGCACCGAACCAATCGAGCGTTAGCCGCCGAGCGATTTAGATCAAAAATCGAAGCCGCTAGGTCAAGCGAAGATGACGTCATTAGTGCGCTTGCATCAGGGAATTCAAGGTCAATAAAGGTTAATTCAGACGCTGTTAAGTTATTGGTCGAGCCTTTTTGTTTCCTTTATTCCGACAAAATTATACAATCAATCAAAACAAGTTTAACACCAGAAGAAAGCTAACGATTAGTATTTTCATTAACCGCTTGCCCCAAAGTCGCTTGACCTCAGTGAAACGAACGAGAGCTTGCGAGAGCGGCCAAAGTGTGATTGAAACTCGCTCATAGCTCTTCTCAAACGCAAAAAGAGACGACATTGTGCTGGATAAATGTATTTTTTCCGACAAAATTACACAAAATTTGCATATTGTCTTTTTATATTATACTTTATGAAATGTTACCCGCGTGACTCCCGGGCGCCCCAATGCTGGAAAGAAACGCACATATTAAAAAACTTCACTTTTTCATGGAAAAATGCATATTTGTTCTATGCACGCAAGTCAGATTGGGCGGATGATACAACGTTTCCATATGAGTGACCGACTGATCTCTCAGCGGCGATCGGGCGGCTACCGGAAGGCGACTGCTCGATTTAGTGCTTTTAAATGACAACGCTCTAATTGTTTTTAATACACTTTGACGTGAAATAGTAGAATAACCTTTAAATATACTAAGATTTGGAGGATTTTTCACTGTATAAAATGACAATTGCTATAGTAACAGCGGGGTGACCGCCGAGGTACCGAAATCCAAAACGGTTTTTGGCCAAATCTACGGGCGTTCTCAATGACGCCCCAAGTGAATAAACAGCCAATCAGCTAACTCCAGGAAGTTCCACACGCCGACGCCGGCATCGGCGTCGGAGCTTCATGGAGCGAGCTTGTACCAAAGGTGGTATGACGAATTTCAGCGCGAACGGCTCTTCGGCGAGTTTTTTTTTCGATTATTGTTTCTTAGCTATAACAGCATGAATATGGATGTAACATGAATTGTTTTAAAACTTGATGATAGATTGTTGAAATATGATAAAAAGCCGTTTTGTGGCTTGATCGAGACAAGTTGTGCTAGTCGTGTAACCCGTCTGTACTGTACTGCGTGGCATGGAATATACCATCTTCGTTTTAATCAAATTTAATACATAAATATTTGTGAAGTTCCCCGGAAGTTCCTCAATACAAATTATTTCATTCACCTGATAAGAATAATAGTATTTCAATAGTCGGAATGCAAACTGCATGTATTAAGTGTGGCAACAACTTATGTATGCAGATTGGATTCTATCTTTGGCAATAATATTATTCTTATCAGGTGAATGAAATAGTTTGTATCGAGGCACTTGATTCACTTGGGGCGTCATTGAGAACGCCCGTAGATTTGGCCAAAAGCCGTTCTGGATTATACCTCAGCGGTCACCCCGCTGTTACTAAAGTAACTTCTCCATTTTTCACACGAACCGCATATTCTCCGTCCGCGTTGAGCTTGCGAAACCCCCTATTGTCAGATAGTGCCGGACAACTTTCGGTTTTGCTCCAGCTCGCAAAATGACTCAATTTTTGTCAACATTTATGAACCGGGAGAGTATTTAAAGAGTTTAATTCCAAAAGGAGATAAATCAATTTTTGTAACTTGACAGAAAAACGCATTTGTTTACCAGATTTTGTACAGGCGTCTACAAAAAAGTGATATTAGGAAGTGCATTTTTTCATAATTGCTCCCAAAATTTATGTTAATGCTCTTGTTGAAAGATGGGTACTGAAGTAGACAATGTTCTGATATCAATAACTCAATTTTCATCAAAATTGGATTTAGCTCTTTTTGGAATTAAACTCTTCATTATTTTGCTTCTTATAAGACCTTTAATATAGAATTTCCCGACCAAATTCGCGAGTTTGTCATTCGAATTCATTTACTTTGCATTTAAGTTAGCGCAGATCAGCTTTGCCATGCCAATTATCATTCAATTTTCCCGATTTTGTATTTAATTTAGGATTTTGGTCGAAGGATTTCATAGATCTGTCATTCAATTTAGAAACTGCTCAACTAGCATTCAAATTAATTGTCACTTGTCGAGGCGTCATTTTTATCATTCAAATTAACACCTGTCATTCATATTCGAATTATGTTTATTCAAGTTAGGAATGTTAGGGGGAAGAAATGCAACACACGTTTACAGTTTTTAAAAAAAATGCAATTAAATACATGATTTGCCATTGGGGTCTTTTCTGTTATTCAATTTATTAATTTTGAGGACAAAGCATATGTGTGTAGTCAGACATTAGGTAAAGAAGGGGCGAAATCAAGGGATATGGCATTTCTGAACGGACATGTTCATATACCCCGGAAAAGTGGGGATACAAAAACACCTACCCCAGTCACAATATTGTACCCTTCCTCCATAATGAAATTGTGACAAATTTATGATGAAACACAAGACAAATAGCTTTCTTACATGAAAATTTACACAAATATTGAGACCATCAAGTCCGTAGATGTAAGTCTTTTTAACAATCAAACTTAAAGGCTGATGAATATCTGATAAATCTAAAAGTATATAAAGAGTATAAATGCAAGAAAATAAAATAGGATGAAATACACATTAAAAAACGATCTTGAAATAAAAAGAATGAGCTATTAAACGTGTGTAATAAACGAGAAATGTATATTGACCATTAATTTTAGTGCACAAAGTGCTAATTTGAATGGTACAAATGAATTAGAATGCTAGAAGTACACCGTCGCGATGTCAGAAAATCGTGTTGCGCTAAATTGAAGGACCAAATAGCGAAAGAAGCACTTTGTTCATTAATTTGAATGAAACATACATAGATTCTAACGAAAACTTCATAGATTTGAAATCTAGAAAAAGGAATATAAACCCGAGATATACCCGACAGCACCAAAACCGTCGAATTTGAACGCAATACAAATTCATTTTAATGACAAACTCGCGAATTTGGCCGGGAAATCCTATAATAAAGTGTCCATAATATATTTTCGAGTATGGCCCCAAGGAAGAAAAACGGTAATTAGTGATATTTTCTACAGGAAAAACGGATGAGTTGTCCATGACTATACGTCACCGTCCACTGACAAATTGGCACATTCAAATAGCCATGGTCTCATATTTCATAAAAATTCATAAATATTTCATGATTGGTATGATTTATTTAAACTTTCACCGTTCTGTTTCTCATATTTTCTGCTTTCATACAAATTAACTTATTACAAGTGTTGGGTTGCTTTTTAATCCGAACACGATTTATACAGGTAACGCAACAGGTATTGAAATCGCCATCGAGTTGATTGAAAGCTTTTGCGATCATTCAATTGATATTTGAGGTTCATTTAGTGGTAAATATCAGAATAAAAAACGTTCGATATTACTAGGAAACTAGACGTTTTAATCTTCTGTATTTTTATGGCAAAGTCATATACAGTGGACATTGAACTTAAATTGTGAATTGATGTCTCTTACCTGCCTCTCTCTATCAAGATAGAGATGACGAAAGAAAGAACCAACGCGAATACTTTCATCGCCATCTCGGAAGGTGTGCAGTCTCCTTGGAGGCTTGCAGCGAAAAGGGGAACTGGTCCTCTTCCTTCGAGAAATTCTACAACAATGGGATCCTCTTTCCAAGCTCAGGTCTTCCGTGGGTGTATACCTCTTATCGTTTTCCAACCAACGTACAAAACATGATGCAACGTTGAAGTATCATTATTCATTACCATATGGCGACATGTCAAAAAATCCTCCAGTTTCTTTGTTCTTTAACATTATCATAATTTTGTTATTGTTTTTCCTGTCAACTAGCGTCATCTATCTTTCAAATATCGATAATAAATCCTTCAAACAATGGCGTATCCGGTAAATGGCGGAACAAGCCAGGGTTTGCCCCCTAAAAGATAAACAGAAGACACACAGATTTTCAACTACAATCGTACTGTATATTGTTTGACTCGATCATTTTTGAAAGGGAAACTGTGAAACATTTTTTCAAAAACGTTTGATTTTCCTCTGTCAGAAATTGTGATCGATGTTCTACGGGAGATTTGGATTCAGGCTATTTTTAAGATTTGGAGTAATAATTTAATCAATTCCGCAAAATTATCAGTTTACAACTTATATGTATTTTATTTTAAAAAGTTCCTTGTCCTGTTATTATGATAATAATAATACTTATTATAATGACAATAATGATTATTATTATAATTTGATCTACTCGGGGAAGCCTCATCAGTAGTGTTTTTCCTGACGGCCCTGCAATTATCATTACCCTAGCAATGTCCAGGTGTCCATTACACGTGGGTGGGGAGTGGAAAACGTTGATTAATGCCTTACCAAAATACATGAGTGCTGGGCTGGGATTCGAATCATCAACCCTTGAATTAAGAGTCAAGTGAATGAACCACTATACCGCCACACCTCCATTCAAGAGAAGGTTGGGTTCTAGGAAAGAAATAGAATAATATGTGAGCGTTCTTTCGTTTTATGTTCTTATGAAAGAATGTCGTAGTAAAAATGTCCCCTGAAAAGTTTCGCTCTCCAAATGCCCTCGGATTCGAATAATTACAAGAAATATCCCAATATTTTGTCCCAAACACGTTTGTGTAGTTCCATGTACCCATTTATGAATGCAGTGCATTTGCTAGTCCGGAAGACTAGGTCACTATCTTTAAGGTGTTGTTATGATCTATAATAATCACCCTTTCCCCATTGTACCGGGCAATATAAATGCATGACCAGTTCTCACCCTTTAACTTTAACATTGACACAAATACATCCACATTACTAGATCGAGACGGGTTCCATAGGAATATAAGCCTATACGGACGGAGGTTGATCTAACCGAGCTTATTGAAACACGGCCTCAATTTAGTTACAGACTCAAAGGCCCGAATTCACAAAGCAAGGTTTGAGCTCAGACCGGGTTTGAGCTCAAACCTCCTTTTGTTATTTACAAACCAGGTTTGTAAATAACAAAAGGAGGTTTGGCGAAACAAAAGGAGGTTTGACCTCAAACCTTGGTCTGAGCTCAAACCTTGCTTTGTGAATTCGGGCCATACTCTTTCGAGTCGTAACGCAAAACGGAGGGTCTGAAATATCAGACTACAAAGACTTTACTACCATACTGTGTTGTTATGTACCTGTTCCTGACGGAATTAATTTGAAGAAAAAAAGGATTCTCACTTTCGTCATGTTTTATTAATACAAATGATCTCATTTTATTTGTTATGTCGTGTACGTTAACTATGGAATCAATTGATATCGTGTAAATGTTTCTATTTAAAGAGAAAATAAATCAGCGAAATCTAATCAATTGCGTTTCAATCTCAAAATAAAGTGTGCTGCATAATAGTACAATAATGTGGTAAAACTGTTAAAGACGAAAATAGGATGGGGGGTACTAAGAGATCATGAAGAAAGAAGCGTGTTTTTCTTCTGACCCCCCCCCCCCCCCCCCCCCTCTTGCATAGGCCCTATGACAGGCATACGCATCCAGAGGGTGATAACAGGCCAATCCGCGATCGAACCCAGCATTCAAACCATTTATCAAATATTGCCAAGAATACAACTTGGGTCACGTGGTGAGATTAAAGGATAGTCAATTCTTGCTTTGTAATTGGTCAACACTGTTTTCGATCTAAACGAGATCAATTCTTTCTTTAAAATAAGTCCCTCTAGATTCTCATTTAGAGGACTAATCGAGGCTTCTGGCACTGAATGCCAGTTGTAGGTCCCAGTCCACGCTGATTCGCGATTTAAAAAAAGACACGCGTTGAAAGGCTGATCACAAGGGGATCTGGTGTCACTTCATAAATCTTACCATCGTAACTTATGGCTCGATCAAGAGGTAAACTAACCAATTTATCACACATGTTTACAAAATATGATACTTCATATTGGGTAGACTGACTAGGAGTATGATTTATGCCACAGCTGGCCGTCTGTTCCATTTTTGTTTTTGTCGAAATATCAAAATCATGATAATTAATGGATGTTATGTCGCTAGTTTTGTTGAGCGGCAAACACTGCTGTTATAGTTGCAAGTTCATTATATTGTTGCTTTTACTCTGTTTATTTTTCAGAAATAACAATAAAAACTGAAAAAAGGGGGAAAAGAATAATGTTTGTCTCCTGAATTCGTAATGCAAATCCAAAGACCTTTGGAATGGGGGAGGAATCCGCCATTAAAAACAAAGAAGAGCAACGTTTTGTCGCAAAGGAGTATTCTACTTAAGATTTCGACTTATAGCCACATGTGACAACGATAAAGTTATTGGCTTCTTTTTTATATCTTTTTGATAAGGAAACAAATGCAGTGAAACACCATAAATACCATTCAAATCAATGAGATAATTAAAAATGGAAAAATAGTTCCCTAAAAACGATTTAAACACTCTCTGTGACTAATCTTGAGTTGTGGTAATGATTTTTAATTTTGAGAGAAAGTAGATTAAATAATAATAATAATAATAATAATCTTTTAAAGTCCACTCCAAATTTTATTAAACCGAAAATGGAAATTCTTTTTGCCCAGTTGATCGTGAGCCCAGATCGACGTTGCTCTATCCTTTTATATTGTTGAACGGCCAAACAAGGTAGCAGTATGACGCGGCCGGGGTTCGAACCCATGACCTCCCGGTTGTGAGGCGGACGCTCTACTGACTGAGAACTTCTGAACTAGATACCATGCCTTGACAAAGGGATTAAACAGATTATAAGAAAAGTAAGAAATTGTGATAGGAATAAAATTCATTGAAAAGCACAATTTGCATTTCCAAATCGGCTCAGGAGATCACGCGTTATGCACGTGTGTCAGAAATATTATAAAGCTTGATTCCCTTGTTTAGCAGAGAGCTACCACGCATGCTCAGCTACTGAAAAGATATTCTCAACAAAAATCGTTTTGAACATAACATTTACCATATTTCATCTGTTGAGAGCCTTAAAGATAAACTTGAGTTCTGGTAAAAAAAGAAAATTAATTCTCACAGATTCTAACGAAACTTACACTGAATGTTCAAGATTACAAATAAATGTCATGTGCCAAACAATTTTTGAATAAAATGTATACTGGCTGAGCAATGAGCATATAAAGATAATGAATCAAGGCCCCGACACCATTTGTGTTATCCCATATACATCTTTCTGTGTACAGTGATTGTTACTTTACCAAGACTGGGCAAAATTTATTGTGATTTTGATGACTCCAGAACCTTGTAGTACAAACCAATACTTACATGCTATATGATCAACTTTTTTGATCCATTCCACACCTTTTCTTTCACAATAATCGCATTACCAGAACTCACCTTTATCTTTAAGGGTATAGTCTGTGTTAAGAAAGGGAATTAATGTCCTTCTGGCTCTGGTTAGAATATTTGTAGTATTAAACATTAATTTTAGTGACTGTTTCGCTTGATTCTATAAGACAGTATATTAATATTTTAATTCGTGTCACACCTCATGGGTTGATTTTGAGCCATATAAAGGCCACACATCTCTCTCTCTCTCTCTCTCTCTCTCTCTCTCTCTCTCTCTCTCTTCTATCTCTCTCTCTCTCTCTCCTCTCTCCCCTATGTCTCATACCTCCCTTTTTTCTCTCGCTCTCACCATCTTGTTTATTCCCAATAATGTATCCCCTCTATCGTGACTATGTCCCACTCCATCCCAAACTCCCCCCCCCCCTTTTCACTCACTCTCTCTCTCTCTCTCTCTCTCTCTTTCTCTCGCTTTCTCTCTCTCTCTCTTTCTTTTTTTTTCTCTCTCTCTCTCTCTTGAGTCTGTGCTACTCCACCCATCTCCCCCTATCTCTCTCTTACTCGTTCGTTTTTGTCTTTCTCACATATTCTCTAAATATGTATCATCTATTAATTTCATCTATCTTGCCCCTTTCTATATATACCTCTCTCTCTCTCCTTCTCTCTCACCAAACCCAAAATATACACACACACACGCACACACACATCATCTGTCTTCACACTCTCAGTCCCAGTCTCCCTCGCCCTCCCCCCCCCCCCCCCCCCGCTCTCTCTCTCTCTCCTTCTCTCTCACCAAAGCCCACAATTTACACACACACACACACATACACACTCTCAGTCTCAGCGTTCCACACCCCCTCTCTCTTTATCTCTCTCTCTCTCTCTCTCTCTCTTTCTCTCTTTAAATTTCGTTTTTAAAAAAGACTTTTGATTGGAAACTGAATTTGATCTTTTAAGAATGTTATAATTTGAAGAAAAAAAACAATACAGCCTTCTCCCAAAAAGGAAATTTCTTTAAAATAATAATCCACTTTCTAACACGAAAGTGGTACACCGCACGACTTCATACACGACATGCGTGGTAATAATAATAATAATAACGTTTTATGTACCCAGGGTAGCCACTTCAGTTATGAAACTGCTCTTCCAGCGGGCCCTGCATAACATAATATGTTACTACCCTTCTCCAATCTAATACGTTGAGCGCCTAGCTAGAAGGCAGAAGGTCCCATTGTTATAAGTCTTTCGTATGACTCGGCCGGGGTTCGAAAAGGAGGGAGGCGCGATAGCTCAGTAGTGAACCCACGACCTCCCGTTCATGAGGCGGACGCTCTAACCACTGAGCTACCATGCCCGGTATACACCTATTTTTTTGTTATTATCGTATGTATTATATTACTTATATACGTCCACATGAACGTCCCAAAGTCATTGAACGTAGGGCCTGGAGCTCATGTCCTAGAACTCAGGTCCGGACCAAATAAGGACGCCCGGCGAGTGGAACTCGAAGACTGCCAAAAGGTTTCCCTTAGAGCTGCTCTAAATTCGGGATAATGAACGCCATAGACGATAGGATTCACACAAGAATTGAAGAACGCAAGAGCGACTAGACCTTGATACAAGGGGCTATAGAGGAACGAGGCGTCCAACAAATTTAGGTTGAAAGCTAAGAAGGCGAGATGGTCGGGTCCCCAACAGATTATGTACATGGATACGACTATGAGAAGGAGTTTCACGACGCGCTTTTTGGCGCGGAGGAGGTTGTAAGCAGGACTTGATCGGTCTGTCCTAAGATCGTCCGCAAAGTATTTGGATTGTCTTTGCAATTCTCTAGCGGTAAGAATCTGAGAGATGAGCATTATTGATGTTGGGAAGACAAAGAGAATCAGGAAAACGCAGATACCAAATATTTTCTGGGCAATCGGAGATTGGTATCTCACTATACAGTTATGCGTTAGCGGATCTACAGTCGTAACAACGAAGGATTGGCAATTTATTATGAAACTACATAACCAGATTAGAGTCACAGCAATCATCGTACGGCGCTTGGTCATGTAACGCTTTGCGTGGAAAGGATATACCACTGCAATATACCGTTCGATTGATATGGCAGTGAGAGTGAGCACCGATGCCATGATGGATACCCACACGGAGATGGATGAGAGAAGAACTTTGCAGACGAGGCGACCGAGAAGAGTATCGGGGACTGTGTTTGGTTTGGGGTGGGGTATCATGAAGAATGACGTCATAAAATCAGCAGCTGCTAAGGCACCGATGAGGGCGTCGGCCGACTTTCTCATCGTCCGTCTCTGAAACAGAACGGTCATGACGAGAAGGTTCCCGACGATACCCAACGAAGCGAACACCGCCTGCATGATCTCCCACCATGACCACGTGACTGGATCCCACAGCCAATCATAGGACGGTATGGTATCACGCGCCGGAAGAGTGGTTGCAGCGCCCTCGATGTCATCTGTCGTATACATCAGGATCTCCTGAATTGTTACTCCTACCTCGTGTTCGTCCATGATGTGGCCTTGTTACGTTCTTTTGAGAGCTGTAAAATGAGGGGAAAGAAAATAGCGTGAGATTTATCCACCCCCAAAAAGATTTCTGTCAAAATAAACTACCATACAATATAAATGAATAAATTATTAAATGCTCAAGTTAACATAAAAATGCCTACATGTTATACGATTATCAACGTGTTCTGGTATTCCATCGTGGGTAATTTTTTTATCTCTCTATCTCTCCCTCCCACTCTCACTCTTACTTAATTTGATCTTATTCGAACTTCCGACCCTTTCGTAAATTTTGATTCTGGGTTTACCATCACACATAACTTTGATTACCCGATCACCTCATGTGCATGTTGACAAAAAAGATTTATTACATAAAGTAAAGATTTGACTGAAAGCAAGCGGTCAGAACACAGCAGATTTCTCTTGCCACGTGCACGAAGTGTATACATTGACATGTACTTGTATTACAAAATCATTATCTTTTATGAAAACAATGTATCAATCAAACCTTCACCGGGAAAGAGTCTAGGACTTAGAAGTGGTTTTTGATAGGATTTCCATGATGACAAACTATGTTCTAAGTTTATATTACAACGTTCATCGACTTTAGATGTTTACTAAACAATTGAAGATCAATTCTTTCATTTTCTAAATTCTTATTAAAAAAAATAAAACGTTAATTTCTATCGCTACAAAACAAAAAATGAAATTTGAGAAATAGGTAGAACTGTAGCGAATTAACCTGATTACTAATTACTAATTCTACTCACTAACATGTATTTTTTTACTAATCGAGCAACATTCGTTCAGGTTGAACTGAAAATGTATGGGAAAATTAACATCGTTTGTACCATACTAAAAGCTGATTTTTGACAGACTCGTAAGGGTATAATCAATCATTTTTTTCAAAGTAGAAGTACTTATTTTGTTTTAAGGGCCGTCTGTAATAGTTTGGCTAGGAGGGATTAGACCAGCCAGGGTGTTCACTGACAGGTGGCTATCTCATCAACTCAACTCTCAATTAACATAAGAAAAAGAGGATCATGGGGACCAATGGTCACCGATTAGGCATTGTTTTCTATATAGAGGGAGCAAGTAGCTACAAGTAGTACAGTGGGTCTTTAAACAAAATTTTGGAAAGAGTGTCTATTATAATCACAATTTTTACAAATGCAATGAAATAAATTATTCTATTGCAGACAGTTACTTACCAGAGCTGATATGTTATTTGTCCTTGGTCCTCGTCGTAATTGAATTAATGAATCAAATCTCCTTCAAATCCGTATACTGAACAACGATTTATATATAAACCATCCAAACCAAAATGATCAAATAGATGTACGTAATTTGTAATTATCTGCTGTATTAATTTGTCAATTTTTTCGAAAAATGTCAAGCTTGAAGTAGCAACTCACGAGATCAAGAGAATATAAATGACACGATTTCAATACGATTAAATCCAATGCGTATCGATGGTAATACATATGACGTCAGATCTCAATTGCTAGTCCACTTTAGAGATGTCGTCAAAAGCGCCATAGCATCTTCTGAGTGCTGACTAACATTAGCCGAGCGTTCGCTTGTTTTTCTCACTTGATGAACGTATCTGGACCCTGTTTCATAAAAGTTGATATCAACAACACGTTACAAGCTACTGTTATAAGCTACTGAAATCATGGCATCTGATTGGCTGAGAGCAAATTTGCTATAGAAATTTAGCATTTGTTATTGATAAAAAGGTTTTATGAAACGGGCCCCAAACTAGATTGACCCACTACATTTGATGATGATCTCATCACTTTCTAAGGGTTAGCAAACATCCTAAAGCAAACGCAAAGGTCAATCCAGCAACTAGAGCTATACAATGTATCAAGTACCTAACACCATTTAGGAGCATGGTACAAGCATGGACATACTACAACAAGCATAAAGGCGGGGATATGCTTCAGGCATCTGATTATTTAGTCAACACGCACACTTAAATTGATTACTAGCTTGGTCGAACAATCTAGGGGGAACGGGCTAGAGCGAAAGCTCAAAAAAAAAATCGAGGAAAACAAATCTTGAAATGAAATATAAATTAAAGATACTATGTCCCTTTTGCAGCCAACATCAAATTCTGTAGAACTTTGCAGGAATTATGAATATGTCATGTATTACCTATCTGTGAAAAATTAAACGTTAGCAGTGTCCTAATATTAAAATTATGCAAGGAAGCCCGTTTACTTACTAGACATTACTGTCAGACACTATTGAGTGACTAACTGGCCTTTTTTCTTCTTTGGTAATAACATACATAAAATGAGCTGTAAATGAGCATTTGTCTACATCAATAGCCCACTTCTTGTAATGGCCAAAATTAAACTGATTGAATCTTAACACGTACGACCATTCGGTACAATGGTCTGAAAATCAGACTATTACTAACTGGCTCTATAGCTCTTAAGTCGATTCGACAATTAATAGTCGTTATTTTCCCACTTAAAGACATTTGCAAGCCCTCTTTTGTTTGGTCTGCAAATGGGACATAATACCTTTAATAATATATCAGGCATTATATTTGCCTTTTTTGTTCTCGTTCATTTGATTGGTGTTGTTGTTGTTGTTTGTTTGTTTGTTTCTTTCTTTGTTTGTTGTTGTTGTTGTTGTGGTGGTGGTGGTTTGATGGGCTGTATTCGGACACACTCGGACATTTTTCAACAGAAAGTCCTCATTATTAATGAAGAACTCGTCCTGGTTCTAGTGTATGACATTTATACCGTATTATACCTACATGTACGTGCGTTTCTCTCATGTATATTTACGCATTGAAAAACAGCGTCATCTTGCGGGCATTAATGGTAAACATTAGTGCACAACTCCCAATGTGCTAACAAATATTCTGGCCGTAATGAAATTGTTTGCAGCAAACTTTCAAAAGCTTATACAAATATCTACCATGATGAAGCTCACTGGTAAAGGTTTTTATATATGTTTGTTTTTCTAGTCATTCATGAATAAACCACAAATTGCCCAACCTCCCTAGAGAAAGGAAAACCCAGAGCTTCCTAGACAGCCGCATACACTCTTACCTTATAGACGAGTGGGTGAAACGTGATATTGATTTATAATCACGAGGACAATAATACATTTCCTGTCATTTCGCATATGATCATTGACATCAAATTCACCCTCTAACAAATCATGTAGAACTCGTGATGATTATAATATTACATTATTAACAAATTGGTATTCCAATTTTGTATAACCATCAGATGTATGAACAGGGCAGATTTGTTTGCACTGACAAACTCATGATTTTGTTTTGAGGGTGTGGGGGGAGGGTGTAGTTTATCATTTATCGGTTTCTCTGTGTGTTTGTTTTGATATTCTTTTTTCATGTTGTTATTCTGGGGTAAGTGATCCTTGTATTTTCATTCCTATGTCCGTTCATGGAGATAAGAAGAGATCTCCATGGTCCATTCGCCGTATTTTGGGAGCACTGATCGTAACTTTTTAGGTATTCGTGTTTCATGTATTTAATACATGTTTCGGCCTATATACATTGATAGAATTCTGGAAAATACGTAAAATCAATCTGAATCCAAACTCCACACCCTGATGTGGCTGCGGCTAGACTAGACCATACACATGACTGAAAGGTTTGGCTAAACACAAGACGCAGGATATCCGGCAGTCAAAGAGAATCGAATTTTCTTGGATTTTCCTATATTCTTTTTCACTGAGCAGTTGTTTCTAATTGCAATGAATGTTCTTGGTTTTTTAAACTTAAAGGGGAATTAACGTATCGACTATGAAGCATTATCATGGCAAAGAGAGTAAAACAACGTTTCATTTGATGTTAAAACATTGCTGTAGGCCAAATAATATCGTTTTGCAAGTACAATATTAAGAGACCCCACTTTGCAATATTTACGACGGCTGCCCAAGGAAGCTGCCGTTTTGTCAAAATTTCTCTTAAAAACTTCCGGGTTGTGACGTATCGCATGGAGAACTAATGAAGCACAGCGTGCTTTTGTTAATAATAATAATAATATGTCTCGTTTACCCAGGGTATGTAGCTATTGTACCTGACTGGGATTCGATCCCTCAACCTTGGATTGAGAGCCAACTTAATAAACCAGTATCCCTGCTGGAAAGAACACACTCATTCACACGCATTCACAGTGTGAATCACACTGTGTTTCACACTGTAAATCACAGTGTGCTCCACAATGTTAAATTGGAGCGTTTTCACATTGTGGTCGATTCGTTTCACACTGTGAAAAAAAATGAAAAGGTTAAATTCCTACGGCATTTGAAAGACAATACTTATTTATAACTCAAAACGAAAGGGTTTGAAAATGGTTTATTGTGGGAAAATAATGACCATTAGTTGTCGAATTGACATAAGTGATTGCAATCACTTAAGTAATAGTCTGAATTCCAGACCCTTCTTCCGAATGGTCGCACGTTTTGTGCTGCGCAAAGGTTTAATCAGTTTAATTTTGGCCATTTCAATTAGTGGGTAATTGATGTCGACAAATGCTCATGTACCTGTTACAGCTCATTTTATGTATGTTATCACCAAAGAAGAAAAAAAATGTCAGTCAGTCACTCAATAGTGTCTGATAGAGAAGTCCAGAAAGTAAACGGGTTTCCTTGCATAATTTGAATACTAGGACACTGCTAACGTTTAAATTTCACAGCTAGGAAATACACGGAATATTCATAATTCCTGCAAAGTTCTACAGAATTTGATGTTGGCTGTAAAAAGGGACATAGTATCTTTAAACAAAGTTTATTCCCTCTAAAATACTCGTCCCGAGACAGGTTACATACCAGTCAATGGAAGAGACCATGAAAGCCCGGATGTATCCCTGTGGTTTGCCCGGATGTCTGATGGTCATTAGGGAGAGCAGGTTGATGAAATGATGAAATTTTAACCCCACTCTTCCGTAAACAGAAACATTTTGGTCACAGTTTATTCACCACAATCCTCTAACTGAATGGATGTTTTTTTTAGTATAACCATCTCGGAAATGAAAAACAAACCCAACCAAGTTCAGGTTGAAGGTCATTTTGAAAAAGATGTCTGCCAAAGCACATGCCTTTGTTAACAACGATTATCAGGAATATCCAGATTTAATTTTATTGGAAATCTGAAAAACATGCTATTTGTGTTATCTGTCGATCTCGATATTATTCCTCAACACATCACTTCTGTGCCTCACATTAATGGGTTAGATTTTAGATTTGAAATGCTTGTAATGCTTCTTCAGAGTTAACATTTTTTGCATGATATAAACTTCAATGTGACTAACTTATGCATCATCTCCGCCCCCTCCCTTTGCCCATCCATCCGTAAGCTCTTACACACTCGATTACAGGCGTCTTATTTCAATTCTTTCAATAAGGCCAATAATATGTTATCGCCGTAAGACGATCCTTGTGCGCATTTTGGCTGACTCGTCTGACTTTCAAGATATTACACGGAAACTAATAATTTGTACATCTATGCCAACCAAAACACATCAAAGTCCCTTGTGTATCGAGCTTAAGTGGGGTTTCCTTCAAGACTGAGCAGGATATATTTGTTGGTAAAACTCACAAAAAGAAAGAAATTTGTTATCTTATTGCCGGCTAAGAAAATACCCGGATAAACTACAACTTGAGATTTAAAGCCAAAAAAATGGACACTTTTAAATTTGATCTAATTACTAAAATCATGACCGCTTGGCTATTAATACATAAGGACCGGGGCATCCCTTTGCCGATTAGTTATTTTTCTTCCAAATAACGACTCGAATCCTCCTTTCTGAGACCTCAAATTGGTATAACGAACAGGCTTCACTTTTTAAACAAGACATAATTATTATGATATCTAAACGAACAAAAATATGATCTTGGAAACAGGGGGTAGATCGGGGTACATGCGTAGCTGCGCCTCAAATAACATTTCAAATGAATAATAAAGAATTAATTATTTGGGAATTAACTGTATTCTTTATTCGATGTAAGTGTGTAAATTAACATTTATGTATTCATATGCTTCTTTAAATGTGTCTTTGGTGTCATTTATAAACACACATCAACTGTTACTTTTCCGTTTTAGAAATTTGCGGCAACGAACCAACCCGATTGGCCTGAGGGTAAGGAAATATGAAGTAAGATGATTTGTATTAGACAGTGGTTTATTTAAAATTCATTCACAGCTAAATGGCTGATTGGCAGAATTCTGTTATCATAAGCATATACAAATATGATGCTCATTGATTGTTACATAATCAAATATGACAATAAATCAGAGAAATGTTACACAGTTATTAAATTTGATATGCGTATTAAGTCACATGGACGGCTAGAGACATTGAAATATATTACCCAATCTATACAATAGAAAGGTATGAATTATATACCGGTGTTCATGTATAGGGATTCCTGAAATGTGTTGCACTCTTCTTGTTATTGGGAGTTGCTGATATCTTTCACAACTTATTTGTTAATAGCTGACATGGCAATTATATTTGGTTACTGACAAAAAGTCCTTGAAGATGTTTAACCATCCTCTTCGTCCCCCTCCTCCCTAAGATGAAGCGACGCCTCCAACTCGATCTATTTTTGTTTAACTTATTGTAATATAGTATCAGGTACAGATAACATCCACCAACGATTCCCTTTTTTTGGCAAACTATCTAATATTGAGGTTTATACTATCATTTGATGTTGACAGTCTTAACTTTGAGCTGATGTCTTAACTCTTTATTGTGACGGTGTTACATACAGTTTTAAAAAATGACTAATTTATACCCATAATAAGTTGTTTAAAGATGTTGTGAGTTTGTGAAAAATCAATTTGTCCCGATATATTATGTTTCATGATAATGTGGCATATTAAAGCATATGTCTAAAAGTATTCAAGAAGAGCCATTCTTTAACCAGTCCACCTTTCATTTTTAGTAATGAAAAATAAACAAAAAAGTTCATAATTTCAAGGGGTATGAATAATTATGTTGTTCACTGAATGCAGGACAAACAGACTAGGTATTTTAAATCATACATTGCCCCCACCAAGAAATATTTATATGGTGATCAAATCATATCACTCTTTTAGAGCAATGATGAATCAAGCACTCGTGATCACCAAGAACTTTTAGATGCCAATAGTTGAGAGATATTTGTAAAGAAAATGATGCATATTCAATAGGATCTTTTCTATTTTTAGCATTAGACAATGGTTAAAGATTGAGGAATAGAAACGTATAAAGAACTAAAAGGAAACTGATTTATATCATTAAGAATTTAAGGTACTATAAACATAGGCCTTCTTATCGCCTCAAAATCACTTCCCGTCATTCTTTGTTTATTATCGCCGACTCTTGATTTATTGTTTTTGGCATACATCATTTTCCTCTCTGACTATTATACTCAACAACAATTTCCCATTGCAGGATATATGGTTATCTGAGTATGCTTTTGTATTTATTCTAAGATTTCCTGTATAGTACTATCTTCTTTATTGGCTGGCATAATAGTTTACCTGTGTCCCGGTGAGTTATGATATGTTTTTCTTGTATGATGTCATACCTAGGTGTATTTAGTCACGCACCTGCGCCAATAGATATTACTTTTAAAGGGAATACAACGTTTTGGTATGAGGTCATGAATTTGATTCAAATGAACATATTAGAAGCATATGCGATCCTACAATATTCAGTGATCATTGTCGCGGTTGAAATCGAGTCTAAAGTTATGAAATTGTAAATAATACACTCTTTATGTTGAATAGCTCCCTCTCAAGGTCAAGATATTAATTAAGCTATAAAACAATGTTTCTTGACTACAATCGACCGATTAGCTATTCCCATTTGGAAATTATATATCACAACTATTCAGAGATTTTCATGGTCGCAGCTACCATTGTACGGCCGTAGGCGCTATTTGAAATTTATCATAATTTACCGGGAGCACCGGTAAATTTTTACATTCAATTTTTCTCAAAAGCAGAAGTGATTTAGGGGCTAAATTTTCTAGTGCTTATAATAAATCCACAGGGGCATCCAAATATATCAAAATTGTAAAGAATACTATCCACCAAATTTACAAAATTTCCCAAAACTTTGCATTACCTTTCAGACAAGTTATCTTGATTGCATCTCTTCTGTAATTACTCCATATCATGTGCCTGAATATTGTATCAAGTTTCACTGTGAGGTATCGCAAAAAACCGAAAATCGCGTGCACTGTACAAAGAAATAGGCATGTGTACGTGTCAAGTCATGGCATTACAAATTTAGTCTAAACTTTTTAGTTATCTTTCTTAATATTTCGAATGTGAGGGCAGTTAAGGAGCAGTTTTGCGCAAGGGAAATTTTCAATCACGATATTCTCCCATACTGACTTAAAGAGAACGGGAAAAGTAACATATTATTTGTGTCATCTTTGACCTTCTCTTTATCAAGTAAATATTGATTGGAAGTGATTTATGGAGACCCCATTAATGTGAAAATGGACGAGGTCGCTTAATGGAAATGTAATGTGAATTTAACTATTTAACTTGGAACTCAGCCCCCCCCCCCACCCCCCCCCCACCCACTCACTCCCACAAAAATATGTATCTCTTACTGCTCATCAATAACCACTTCTCTACTAGAGAGAGACTCGTTGGCGTATCCAGAACTTGGCCCCAGGAGGGGCGAAGCATTTCATCTTACCTTTATCCATATTCTTCATCACGGCAACCCCCCCTTTGGAGCTACCTGGTCTGCAGTGCAATGGTTGGAGGGGTTACCAAAATGATTTTTTTTTTTTTTTTTTGGGGGGGGGGAGGTATTTTGAGAACGTCATATACTCTGTGAATTTCCACGTGGAATTGTTATTAATTATTGAATCTCAAATGATTCCCTGATCTCGTAATAATAATAATAAAAATTTCTATAGCGCCATCTATCTAGAAATTCCATTCCGAGGCGCATTTATTATTACCCCAGCTTTAGCCTAGCTGCCATTACAGCGCTCCATGCGCATTTCAAGGAATTAATTCCTGCCAGGTACACATTTAAATCACCTGGGTGGATTGTGGCAAATGTAGATCAATGTCTTGCCATAGGACATTAGTGCCGCGACGGGACTCGAACCGCAGACCTTGTCATCGACAGTCCGGCGACGTATCCACTCGACTACACGACACCTCGTAGGCAAAAAGTTGAAAGCCAGTTTTCCCCCTTTTTAAGAAATCGGTCAGGAGGGGTGAATAACCCCTTATGTCCTTCCTCCGAATACGCCAGTGAAGAGAATACTTGATTTGGATAGTGAGATCATGTTACTTTCCATTCTAACATTGATGAGTTTAACACACTACTCATTCTCATATTTAATTTAAGAAAAAGTTGCGGCGATGGATATCATCGGTGCCATCTTATTAGTTATTAATAGGTTGAATTTTCATAGTTTAATCATGAAAACTATGAAAATTGAATCTATGGAATAATTACCAACTAGATGAACCTTTTCAAGGAGTTATTATTAGGGTTGTAATTCTACCATGCATAATTGGTTCTGGTTTCATCTTTCTCTTTAATTTCTTAGTTTCTCTTTTCTCTCTCTCTCTCTCTCTCTCTCTCTTTGTCCCTGTATGTCGTGGTACTTCATCTAATGTGTCCTGAATAAATATTCCTTCATTCAATTTCCAACACAAAATTGTCATAATTTAAACGTGTATATTTTCCCATCGTATTGTTAACAACCACACGGATTCGTTTTCTCCACTTTTAAAGATGAAGTTGAGTTCTGGTCATGCGATTGCATTGTGAAAGAAACGGTGTGAAATCGACCAGAAAAGGTTGATCATCTAGCATATAAGATTTTGTGTGTATTGCAAGGTTCTGTAATCATCAAAATGATAAGAAATTTGGCCAAGTCTTGGTAAAGTTACCAACACTGTACACATAAAGATGTATATGGGACTACACGAACACGTGGCGTAAAAAACCTACCCCCCGAGTTTTACGAGTGACATGACATATTTAGAATATAAAGGCATTTGAAGAGCCATGCTTTTCAGGGAATATGTCTTATCTGATGTTCTTCCACACTTGCATAATAAGAATGATAACGCTCACACATTATTGTTCACCTCTTCCCAGAACTCAACCTTCTCTTTAAGCATAAACGTCGGTTTCTAATGATGCATCTATTAAACCCTCGTGCAAAAAAAAAGTATTTCTTAAATAGAAAATCACTCTCTACACCTACAGACGTTTGCATTATTCGCACCTCGCGTCGATACACATCTTGGCAAATAAGAATTAAAGAATGAATTAAATAGAAACATGCAGAGGAATTTCTGGATCGCCAAGCCAATGTCATTAAAATGACATCGAAAAGGTTTTAATCGTTATATCAGATGCTTAATTCGCTCACGAAGGCATAGATCCAACCGAGTTTTATTAGGAAATCAGGACGGAATTTAATAATGAAGTCCAAGCGAGACATGCCATATTAACCCTAAGCAATGTGTCGGTCATATGTGTGAGGTCAGTCACCTTTAAGAGGGAGCGAAGTGAAAGTGTAAAGAAATGGTCTTTTAAAGCAATAGTTGGTTTTTGGTAAAGAGTTACCAGTAATTTGTGGGTTTCTCCTTATATTTATTATTATGTAGAAGGAGTTGAAAGTGGCAACTTCTCATGCAAAGGATTTCTCTCGAAATGTTCTCATATTCAAAAGATGACAAATTATCTGAAACTTCGGCATTTTGACGACACATGAGTGTGTATTATAGTCCCATGTACCAATTTATATGTGCTGTGCTTCAAAATTAATCCAACTTGTTGTCAGTTTCAATTCAAAACCCTAACATCATGACCAATAGGCAATTTATTATCATAATGTACTGCATAATCAGCCTTCGTTCAAGACGAATGAAACGTTTCTGCCACAGTGTAATTGCATGACCAGAACTCAACTTTACCTTAAGAAGTGACCAATCGAAGAAATTCCTTTTCATCCCACTTAAAACGAAGGACGTATCTACATGCAAATATGGTTATAGGAATGACTGTAAAATCGGACCAAGGAATATATTCGTTCGATAAATAACCGTGAATATGAAGTCCTATTAAAGCATTTGCATCGGTTATGTATATCCTTAACAAGGTGTTTGAATGCATACAAACTGGATCATTGTTCCCCTGTATGTTTGTTTGTTTGTTTTTTGGATGGTTGTTTTTTACTTGCATTTTGTTCTTGATCAAAAATAAAAATAAATGCTCCCAGTCGCAAAGAATTTCATTATTTTCGTCTCAGGTAAACATCTTGTATATATCAAATAATATAGACATCGTTTATATTAATTTGTATTTGTATAGTACATTATTGTTACCCTGTGTGCACTTTGATTTATAGAGTTATATTCAATTCGTGACCTTATGAAATAAACAGACAATTATAACGGTAGGTTCTGTATTTCTAGAGGAAACAATTTAAAGGTTAATCTATCACTGAAAAAGAGATACATTGGCTATTTCATTCTCCTGTATTGTATCTGAGGTGATATCCTGTTTCCTCTCTGTATTGCCTTGCAGTAAACGATAAGGTTAATAGGATTGATAAAAAGTGTAATGTTCGGGAAAATTCCATCAGATCAGATATTATTGCACTCTCCGTCTTCTTGTTGGTATTTCCTTGTTAAATATCCTCTTTTTTTCTTATTGATTAAAGCCCACATAGCTACTTGCTCCCTTTATATAGAAAACAATTCTAAGCGGTGCCCGTTGGTCACCCATTATCCTCTTTTTCTTATGTTAATTGAGAGCTGAGTTGATGAGATAGCCACCCGTCAGTGACCATGTACGGAGGCGTACTCCCTCCTGGTTAAACTATAACAGATGGGGTTTAAAAGGTATAAAGATACAATCAATGGTGTAACAGGACGACGTTGTTCTTGCTAACTACATTGTTCGTATTGTTTTATGGCTGAGACCGATGAAGAATTCTCGGCGACATTAAACACATTAATCGGAACAAAACCAAGTTATACAAATAAAGTTATCTGGTCTGGTATATACTGGTTTAAAAGATGAATGACTCATTAGGGTTGGATTCTTCAAACGGTCCATCAATACGGGTTACTAATAATTCTACTCGTTTCACACCCACAGTGCCACAGGGCTCAGCACTCTACCCATCGGCTAGTGTCCCGCTTCGGTACCCGGGTGATGACAGCTTGTAACTAACGGTCTTCGTCATTAATATTAGGGACTTTTAAATTTGTACGACGAGAACGTGGGCTGCTACATGTATGTGTGACATCCTTTTAAGGCACTGTGACCTCATTTTAAGGCACTGTCGTGCACTGCCAGTGCCTTAAAAGGACGCCACATTGCCTTAAAAGGATGTCACATGTGGCAGTCCACGTTCTCGTCGTGTAAATCTAAAAGTCCCTATTGTAATCTTGTAGTGCTGTTCTCATTTGACCAAGAACGACAACGTTAATTAAAACTATAAATCGTTCTTAAATCTTCTGATTCGTACAAACATTTAAGAAATCAACTCAAGGGTAATATCAATACATTATTTTAAATCCAATAGAAGTCATGTTCGGATTACGTAATTGTACGTCATTGTCATGTTCACACATTTCAATAGGTGACGTACAGGGCTTTTGAAATTGCCATGGGTTCATTTTTCGAAATTCTTTGCGATCGTATTCAGTGTCGACTTTTTCTCAAATTCGTGGCATATTGTATTGCCCTTTGCGGCCGATGCGTTATTTTGATTGTGGCACCTAATCATGCTAATGCAGGTTGTAAACATTATGAACATGACGGACAAAGAAAGAGGACAAAATATACAGTTCCTCATTCTACCCTCAACAATTGCTGTGGTAGACAAAGGAACATCCCTTCACTGCTATTATGTAAAAATGTGTAGAACAAGTGCATATGCATGTGACACCAATGTAGTGCATTCGCCCATAATAGGGAGCAACGTTTGAACTGGTATCACTCTCACGTGGCACCTAAATCAATGGCGCAATCTTGCGTCAGAAAATTTACGCCGGTGTAAATCAGGCATTATGATTTCATACTACTGCTAATATTTCCAACGACTACCCCCCCCCCCCAACCCCCCCCCCCTCCCCCCCCCCACCCCAACACACACAACAACATTGTACTTCTATTTGATATAGAAATATTTGTTTGTAGTTTAATCACAAAGAGGTACTGACTCACTTCACAACTGGCCCCCCCCCCAAAAAAAAAAACAACAACAACAACAACAACAACAACAACAACAACAACAATAATAATAATAATAATAATAATAATAATAAAAATACTAATAATAATAATCATAGTAATAATAATAATTATATATATATATATATATATATATATGATAATGCTAATAATGACAATAATACTAACGATAATAATAATGATGATAACTATTATAATAATGGTGACAATGATAAATAATATGCAATTATAAGTAAAGTAAATAAATACATACATTTTACTAGGTTTAGTATTAACATATCAACTACAACTGCCATGACTACTTCTTCTAGTTCTTTTCATCAAAAAATAATGGGAGCAAAATTCTCGTCGGTTTTCTTTTGACAACCCGAATAATTCGACGCTGACGAATTGATTGGAAAGATATTTTCTCAGGAAAAATTAGTAGCAGATGTTAGCGCTTTGGGCTATCCTATGCATGATCAGACAATGGATGACGAGATACTGGATCCAAATAAGGGAACGAACAAAATATATGTTGATAGACAACCTGAATTTACTAATTGTTGAATGAATGCGGAAATGACAAGCTGTATTGTTACGTCAAGAGTGTTCCATATGGATGAAATGTCATGTACCCAGCATGACTGGACATCACTCATCGCATGGTTCCAGGGGCAGTCTGGGTCAGGAGAAATTTTCAAAAAAGTAAGCATTTCCACACCCCTTCCCCCTCCCGATTATTTATGATAAACTATTTGTTGTGTTTGTATTGTATTGGGTTGGCGGCGTGATATAGTGGTTCATTCACTTGACTCTCTAATTGAAGGGTTGAGGTTTTAATAATATGGATATTTATATAGCGCCGGTATCCGCCAGGCTCTGACGCTCATGGCGCTGTACATACATGTATTACTATCACAAAAATATAACTTTCTTAACTAAAATAAAGTAAACTAAAACAACACAAATTATCACGCTACATTGACATGATTAAATAGCACTGTTAAGAAAGAGATGGGTTTTTAGAGCAACTTTGAAGTCATGTAGGGCAGTTAAATTACGAATACTAAGTGGCAGCTTATTCCAAAGGGACGGACCAGAATGAGAAAATGCTCTATCCCCCCATGAACTGCACGTCTTAGGGACAACTAATAAGGAGGATTGAGATGAGCGAAGATGTCTTGTAGGCTTATACTTAACAATCAACTTGATATTGTAGGAAGGAGCAGAGTCATACAAGGAATGGAAAACTAGCAACAACAACTTAAAAATAATTCGGTCACATACCGGGAGCCAGTGAAGAGTTTTGAGAATGGGGGTGATGTGGGTTCTACGAGAAGAAAGTGTGACAATACGTGCAGCAGTATTTTGCAGTTTCTGGAGTCGAGAAAGTTGTGTGTTATACCTCCTTCACATACACGGATTTTTCTTACGAGTCCTTACGGATCGCCAACTCGTAGTCAATCGCAAATAACTCGTAAATAGCTCGTAACAATCCGTTACCATCCGTAAACCGCTCGCAACAACACGTCACCATCCGTAAACTGCTCGCAAGAATCCGTAAATGACTCGTAACAGATTTTTGTAACGATTCGTTATGGTTAGTTTACGATTTGTTTACGGATTATTTACGGATTATTGCGAGCAGTTTAAGGATGGTTACGTGTGCTTACGTGTTGTTTACGATTTTATTCGGGTCATTTTACGATGGCTTTACGGATTGATACGGGTTATTACGAGCATTTTAAGTGTAGTTACGAGTACTTCACGAATAGATACGTATACGTTACGTATGCTTACGAACTGTGTACGATTTGGGGAAAGGTAAAAAAACTGCAAATTCGAACACTTCATATTCAGCTATTATTTTTTGGCTAAAAATTGTAAGGACTCGTAAGTACTCGTAACTTACTCGTAACTATTCGTAACGACACGAAAACAGGTCGTAACTAACACGTTAGTTGCTCGTAGTTATCCGTGACAATTCGTGGACTGTTGCCGTAAATACATCGTAATAACTCGTAATGATCCGTAATAAACCGCAAACAGCTCGTAATAACTCTTAAACCGGTCGTGAAAGTGGCCAAATAGTAAGGATCCGTGAAAGATCCGTGAATTTGTGCGATCCGTAAGGACTCGTAAGAAAAATCCGTGTATGTGAAGGGGGTATAAGGGAGTAGATAGAGAATAGAATTACAGATATCTAAGCGTGATGAAATAAGAGCATGTACAAGTTTCTCTGTGGTTGAACGACTTAAGTATTTCCTAATAAAACCTAGATTTCTCAGTTCATATCTGACTGACTTAGGCCGCGTTCATGCTTGATTTTGACGGCCAGAATCAGGCATCTGTTACGTGTTTAGTTTAAAACACGCTTGCGTTCATGCTCACTTTTGTAGAATCACCGAAAAACGGCGATCACGAACGCCGATCGTAAACTCACAAAAAGATGCGTTTACAATTGTAAACGCGTTTAAATGGGGTCAACGCACTGACCTCTAGTGGGTCTACGTAGCATGCACAGTGAAGGTCACACAATGCCACACAAGGAGAATTGGCTGGATGAGCCAGAGAAGTAAGCATGAACAGCTACACCGTGGAACTGCGATCACGATGAGCGTTTACGATGAGCGTTTCAGATCGCTCATTCTACCTTCAAAATCAAGCATGAACGCGCCCTTACAAATACTAGAATCCAAAGGCGGTGTCACACAGAAAAATTCCTTGAAAAAATCCCTTGAAAAATCTTTTCAAGGGAGAATTTTCTTGCTTCTTTAGATGATTTTTGAAAGGATAATTGATGATAGACAGCAATTAAGAGGATAACTAAAATCCGGATTTTTGCCTCTGTGTGACACCGCCTCAAGACCGAGAATAGCGTCCTTTGGCAAGGTATAGCCATATTTGCCGCTCTCCACCCAGGTGTAAATGGGTACGACACCTGGAACGAATCGCCTGCGACATCGGTAGTCTGTGAAAGTGAGTTCTACAAGTACATGCATTGATAACATCTATGGAATCACACAACAAAAGAGGTTTGTTGCTGTTGTTGATGCTACTGCTGCTTTTGTTGTTGTTTTTGTGTTCACTTGATAATTAAGGCAGGCCACAATTAACTTGTCGAACGGGATCGGGAGAAGCGTTCACACATTAAACTTTATAGGGCGTACACAATCTATGCGTTCGCACTTCTTATGAATTACCAGGGAATTCACGATTTGTTTTGTTTGTTTGTCTGTTTGTTTTTGTTTTTGTTTATGTGTTGTTACAACAGAGCCATTCAAAAATCCTACCGTGACTGGTCTGTTTTGGACGGTAGCATCCCCGGAAATTGGCCTCATATCCATCGATAGTTAAAGGCATTTACCCCCAACCTCAACGTAATATGAACGAATTTACCCATATAAGCTGTGCCGAAAGACATACGTCACATTATACCCACCTACACATTCAACCTGCATACGGACAGTAAATGTTGTTATTATTTAACAGATGGCCAAATCGTCATCATTTCGTCCGATTTGTTATGATAACATGTTTTCTATCCTTTAAAGCAGGTTTTTCAGGATACAGATGCAGCTAGGTATGATAGGGGGACGAGGGTTGTTAGTGAGATCGAATATACCACTTACATCTGATTTCCGGCTTTAGAGTAAATAAGTCCGCTTTGCGTCATGACATTGTATAGAATACCTGTGGTATGATAATTATCATAATTCAATGATTAGATATTTTTCATTTTACGTAATCGTATTTGACCGCGAAAAATCCTTGATACAAAAAATAATCTATGTCAGCTTAGTGAAATGAGGATTTTGACGAGATTTCCTCCTAAATGTATGCCTTGTTTCAAATTCTGTGAACCTATATTCCACTTCTCAATAAGAATTACAAAGCGAGCTTTCTAGATTTCGTACTCAATGTCAGATTTTCAGTTTTAGTGCATCATACTATCGCATCATATGAGCCTCTGTGTACAACTCACTACATAATTCAAAGGCACAATGCACCTTCGGAGGCGCAAAGAAAACGATTGCCGAGACTTTCGAGAAATCAACTCAAGGTCAATTTCAATTCTCAACTGTATATGCCCAAAAAAACTTGGTTGGATTATATAATACGTCATTGTAATGTGCCCAGATTTCACAAGGTGGTGGACAATGCTATTGATAAAGCCATGAGTTGAATTTTAACAGTCTTTGCCATCAAACCATGGCTTTTTCCGAGCTTCCATGACATAAAGCTCAAGGCATTCGAGAAATGTGTCACTCCGTGCCATTTTGTTGCGAAGTACAAGTAAAGCCATGCAACTCAAGATAAAGTTTATTACTCTTTATAGTCGGTATTTGTGGCATTTTTGTAGGTGTCTTTCGCTGCAGCTTAACGAACCGTTGCAGCAAAGTACTGCTTCATAAACGGACCGAAACTAATCACGGTGAAAGTCAATGTCACCGTGGCATATCAAATGATAAAAAAGATCCATCAGGAAGATAAGGGGATGTTGTGCCCGGAATAGGGGCGGACCCAGGATTGGCCGAAAGGGTTGCAGGGAGTTTTTTTTCGACAGTCATTCTTCAAATGATAAAATAGATCCAACCGAAAGTAGATCCAACCGAATAAAAGGGGATGTGGTCTTCGTGGTAGAGGTGGAACCAGGATTTATGAATCGTGACACAACCATCTCCATTCTGACAAATAAATGAAAAAAGAAGATAAAAAGAAGAAAGGTTTTCGCATCATTTAGAGATAAAGTTGAGTTCTGGTCATGCGATTGCATTGTGAAAGAAACGGTGTGGAATCGACCAGAAAAGAATTTGTGTGTATTGCAAGGTTCTGGAATCATCAAAATGATAAGAAATTTGGCCAAGTCTTGGTAAAGTTACAAACACTGTACACAGAAAGATGTATATGGGATTACACGAACACGTGGCGTAAAAATTCTACCCTGGATTGTTACGATGTTACATGCCATATTTAGAATATGAAGGCATTTGAAGAGCCATGCTTTTCAGGGAACATGTCTTATCTGATGTTCTTCCACACTTGCATAATAAGAATGATAACGCTCACAAATTATTGTTCACCTCTTCCCAGAACTCAACCTTCTCTTTAAAGGCGTGTTATCTACACACATTTTCTTAGAAATATATCACAATTTTTCAGATCTATTTTCACCCCTGAAATCTCTGAACGTCACTTACAACGACCTGAAACGAGAACAACGGTGTTGGTGTCGTCAAAAATGCTGATTTCTCTTATTTAAATCCCAATATGGTAAATAATATTAAATTCTTAATAGCGCACGTATCGACTTTGCAAGGTCCTCAAGGCGCTCCAACATTACCCGGCTATGCTAGGCTGCCGATTTCGACGCTCATAGCATTTTACGGAATTCCTACCGGTACCAACACTTGGGTGGAGAGTGGCAAGTGTAGATTAATGTCTTGCCAAAGGACATTAGTGCCGCGGCGGGACTCGAACCGCGGACCCTCTGATTCACACTCCGACGACTTATCCACTACGCCACAACACCTCTAAATCCCCTCCTATGCTTAAAGAGAAGGTTCATTGATTAAAAAAAACTAACTTTAATGTCATTATTGCAAAGGTGACACTTTGATTAGCCAAGGTTTGGAAACATTCGAAGTAATGATTATTAACAATTACAAAACGCTTAGATACAGCCCCGACATAGCACCTGAAAAGCTCCCAGGTCGCTGCTGAGATATGACGTCACATGTTGAACATGATGTGCACAAGCAGACGATGTCCCATGACATCTCACACAATTTCTGTGCCTGTTTTGTCATCTTTTCTTCAGTTATTTCTCTTACTTCAATACCCTATGGCGAAATGTTTAATTTATTGCCTCACTCTAAACCCCGTACATGGTATTATTTGATGAAAAATGCAAGGATTAAAAAAAAAAGGAATCCGTCGCTTGTAAACAAAATAAGACGCCATTGTATTTGCATACACCGCGGCATGTTAGGCGTTCCAAGAGGGAACAAATGACGTCCATGCTATCATTCCGGAGGTTTTTTAATTTGAAAGTGTGTTTTTTTTTTTATTGTTCATTAACCCATATCCTGTGTATTTACAAACAAAAGAATTTAGTTATCAGAATGGGGGTCATATCCCTTTTTGAATGGTGTAAAATTCCGTCCCATTTGTATACACTAAACTCATTATAATTTGAGAAATAAAAGCATTGCAATTATGTTCAATCTTTATGGGATGTCTTCTGCTTGGGCAGGGTTGGTTCATATTGTGACGGGATTAAAACATCGTTATCTTTCCGGCGAATCTCTCGCATATCCCAGATGCTATGGAGGTTGTTTTATTTGTATTTTTATAAACCACCCGATATGTAGTTGACCTAAAACTTCATGATGGCCATCTGTTAGCGTACCAGTTTCTAGTAATACGCTATTTGGCATATTTGTGATTTTCTATGAACCCGCACTTTAATGGTAACATAATCTGTACAATACAATATGTCCCATATGCAGTTTTGTCTTCTGAAGTACCGTAAGTGCACTTACTGAAAGGTTGCATCATTTGTGTTTTTCCGTTTACATGAACAACCCCTTTAAATACCTTCCACTTTTTTGATTAATGCCAAAGGTATATAGGTTTATGTGCAACCCCCCCCCCCCCTTCATCCATGAATGGAGTACATTCATTACATCAGCCTCGACATACATGAACGGTGTTTAAAGGTTATTTTCCTAATGGTTCTATCGTTCCCTTAATGATGTTGGCGTCGTCATTTAGCAAGATCAAAACGTAATTATAAAGTACTGTCTACAGCTATACCTTCACCATTTGCTATGAGAGAGAGAGAGAGAGAGTGTTAAAAGTAGGCAAACCGAAATTTTTGAAAAATTAATAAGTTGTCTTCCTTTTCCGAAAAAAAATACGCTATCTTTTAGCGTATTTTAGCGCCTTGAGCAGTCTTTTAGAAGGGATGTGTGCGCTTTATAAGTTGACATTATTATCATTATGATTATTATTATTACCCCTAGATTTTGCCACGATGCGTAAAACGCTCAAAAAATAAAATTAAATACTTTTTCACAGAAACGAAACATGATAGAGAAAATATTTGATATTTTGAAATAGTTGATTATGTGTATAGTAGTATAGTTTTTTTAATGGATTAAAAAGATAACAAAAGAAATATTGCGCATTGGCCTACAAGTGAATTCGCATATAGGTGGCATCGAAATTTTGTAAGTTTTAACTGTTACCTCTAGTTTAAATATGAGGGCATTTTATCAAGCAATCCTGTTTATGAAGCTCAAAACCATTGCCCACCTTTCCCTAGAACTCTTCCCCTTTCTCCACTGAATACTGCAGCAATACTCTAGCTCTCAAACTTTTTTTTTCTGTTGCGAGAGAGAATGTCAAAAGTAGCCTACAGAAATGTGGGGTCAAGTCATATTTTTTCTCCTCTAAAAATAGGAAGATATGATAGATTTATGATATGATTTATGATTGGTTGACTGCCCTTTAGCGACACTTTTGGCCATGATTTAGAGGAAAGCAGGTTAAGCAAGGTCATTATTAAGCTCTACACCGTTGGTAGGCGGGTATTTTCGCTCCTTCATTCTCGCAACCTATCAGCAAGGATTGTGATATTCTGAGTAACACTTCATCTGTTTTCTCACTTAAACGTGACAAATGAAATCTTTGTCACATGCAAGAGCATGTTGCCATATTCATCCCGGTATATATTACACGTTGAGCGGTATCCTTAAAAGGCAAGGGGATGCTCATTCTAGAAAATAGTTAATTCAATTATCCCGAATGCTGTTTTTAAACCCACTCCAGGCACTGGTCTTTAAAGCCAAGGTTGGGTTCTAGAAGAGGTGGAAAAATAATTTGTGAGCATTTTCATTCTTTTTAGGTGATTGCGGAAAAATATCCTAGATGAAAAATGCCTCCCGGACAGGATTGCTCTTTAAATGTCCTTATTTACAAAATATTGTAATGAATAGCTCAAGTGTTTGAAGCCATTTCATGCCACGTGTGTGTAAAGTCCCATATACCCTCATCTATAAACAGTGCCTGTGACTTCTTAGTATACGACTAAATCAATTCATTTTTATTCTGGTGATTTCAAAACCTCCCAGTATATACACCAATGATGTGCTACACAGTCAATAATGTGCAACATACAAATCACCCTTTTCAGACAGTTCCTTTCCCCATGCGATCGCACGACCAGAACTCCACTGCATCTTTAAAGATGTAGTAGCTTGTACCTGTAATTATTTCTTTCATCAGCTATGGATAGAATAAGACGCTAGAGAGTGCGATACGTGACTCTTTGACAGATGCCTGACAACATCTGTATCGTGTCTTCTAGTAAGACTCCTTAAAAGAATAAACTACATTATTGCAGTTGACTTTCACGAGCGCATGCATGCTTTGTTGTAATATGCCTGTTGGACACGAGGAGCCTTTACTTTGACGGAAGACTGCGTCGGCGACTAGCGTAGTCTTTGACGCGCCATAATTATGGGAGACTGAAACTGTACAAAGAGTACATTCGAAATGATGTGCGCAAACAATGCATTCTTTTCGTGACGTAGGACTACGCCAGCCACTGGCGCGGCATCTGACGCATCATGTTAGATGAATACTGTGCAAAACATGAAGGCAATGATCAGTGTCAAGTGTCAACATTCCATATTATGCCCGTGGCAAGCGAGGACACTTTAACGAGACACAGCCAACGACACTGCCAATGAAGCATAATTATGAAATATGATAATAAACTGAAACTGAAACATGCCTGACGTAGGTTTACTATCCCGACTGGCGCGTTGTGTAAAGAATACATACGAATTTGACAGTGCAAACACAGCGTTGAAACGCTGCCGCGCGCACTTATTTTCTTCAAAGGCTTGATTGTCGCAGCAAATAACGCAAATGATGCTTTAAGCAACGGGTATAATACTTTACTGCTATTTTCTCACGTTGATTTAAGTTTAAAACTCATGTGTCGAGTATTTACCAAGAATCTGCTGCTTGAAATACAAAATAACTGATTTAAATCAGATCAATTTTTTTTTCATTCTTTCATTGCTATCTAGTCAGCTCTACATCAAAAATAGCACAATGCCTATACTCGAAACTGTCCCCATGTTTGTCTGGTCATATTGACGTAAAATTGTGGACACTCAAACATGTTTATTTCATAGAAAATTATAGTATATCTAACACCGCAGTTTTCCTCGGAACTTAAGACGTTTCAGTTGTTTTTATAAGAATTGTACTGGTAGGTTTTCTTCTCTACATGTAGATTATTTACTTTGCCAATTGCTTGTAAGGCTCTTAAAGACTAAATTGGAAAATGAAAACTGGCTTTTGAGGCCTTACTTGGATAACTTTTTTTTTTAATCACATCTCCGTTGGGTGCGCATGCGCTGATCGAATAACAGGAACAAACACAGAAAGTGCGCGTGCTGTGCACGTTTAATACACGCTTCTCGTCATAACAAACTTCGGATGTACCGTGTAATATACCCAAGGGAATACACGATCGACTGAGCACAGACATGAACGTCATGTAGTTCGCTGCGCACACACGCACACACACACACACACGCGCGCGCACACACGCACGCACGCACAAACGCACACGCGCTCACACTACCGCACGCACACTGTCGCACGCGCTCGCGCACGCCAATCAATTAATTTTTAGTAGCGTATGACGGAAACCGGTTCTAAAGTGAGAAAGCTTAGCCGCCTTCGCATTGCCGATTGATCGTTCGTCGCGTCTTGACTGCGTTCGCCTCTTGATCTTAGCAGACTTGTGCAAGAAAAGATCAAGGAAGGACTAGGAATTGACAACGTCCTGTTACAACCTTTTTTTGTTTTGTTTATAGTTTAACATCGAAGGCACACCAGCCATGTGAGCTGACAAATCTCCTTCTCGAATTACTACTATAAAGCTTCTGAGGACAGAACCTTGATTGCCAGTATACCAATCCATGGTTGAAACTTGGACAATGTGTGATGTCAAACCTAGGAAAAGAGGAGTTTTAACATCACTGTTCACTTGAACATTGATTCAATAAGTGATCTGGCAGTTGTCTCGTTCCTTTTCGAATTATTGGTTCCGCCTATCCAAGTCAACATAAAAGGTTCCAAGTATTGTCATTTTTTCTTTGTCGATGTTGATGTGTAGTTTCATCCTTTTCTGACGTGGGATTCCATTTGGTTATTAATTCAACTGATGATGCTTTGATGAGAACTGCTTTATCTTTCATCGCGGCAGAACAGGATTTTACGAAGGGCAGTCCGCTCATCAATGGATTTAACATGACTAAACGATGTCATGCACCAGAACAGATTTAGACCCGCCGAAAACAAAACTGTGAAGGCTTAACCTTTATAACCAACAAGTTCAAAAGAATATGTGAAAGCGGAAACATGCTATGACAACAACGGGAAATATTTATACGCGGCTCAATAAACAATCAAGAAGGAATAACTAGCGAGCAGTGAGAGTGAGAGTTAAGGTGAAGGCTTCTGCAAATGACATGACTGGTGGAAGTTTCTTTTACATCGCGAAAATAACCATATTATCTTTAAGGTCAAATATTTTTTTTGTGAGGCGACCTGACTGTTCGCAACAAAGGTATCTGGAAATACCATCCCGGGGAAAAAATATGAGGCGATTAGCAGATTTCTACTTGTGACAACTCTCCTCAAACGCGAACAGGGTACGCCCTTATCAAAGGGTCTGATCAACTAATTGGGGTTGGACTCAGAGTTCAAACCATTTCACAGGCCATTATACTTTCAATTACGGTACTCTGGTCATTAAAAGTTGACCAGAGATTTTGAATATCATAAGGCAAACGATTTCGATTCAGAGAATTGATGTGAGGTAAAAACTAGTCAATATGGAATGCAAAATGTACAGCGCTCACAGATCTTACCAGGTTTATAAGAGAACAAGAGAGTCATTTCTTGCAATGCTCACTATCTGGAGAACTTCATTGATATTGATGGTTATGGGATGGTTTATTGTTTCCAGTGATGCGTTTAATACGGATGTGTCTTCACCGATTATTCGGCACGGCCCCGAGGGAAGCTACTTTGGATATTCACTTACCATGCATCGAGAAATGGGAGAAAACATGTAAGTAGTATAATTATAATTTTCTTTTTAGGGGTAGATTATTAGTTGTTTTATCGGGGGTTATTGATTGCTTGTTAATTTGTGTTAGAGGTAGGGGTAATTAATGTTTGTTCTTTGTGTTGGTGATTGTGTGTTGTGTATGTAATGTATTAGACGAGTCCCGATCGTTCACTTTATTTGGTCTAGTGAGTTAAGTCAAGGAGTTAGGATCCTTGGTTGAGTCAAGAACCATAGGTTTATTAAACAAGCCACGGAAAAGAGGGCCCATGGAAATGACTATGTTCTATGTAGCAGAACTTATTGTCGGTTCATGGTCCGGTTCAGATTTTCATTGCGACCAGCCGCCGAACTGCGAACATTTTTCTTGTTATAATGCATTAACCCATAGTAGTTCACAGTTACTGTTCTAAATAACAGGTTAACTCAGCTTTTCCTCTTATCCCGTTTTATCCTTCTTTTCCATTCCTTCAAAGTTTAAAAAACAAAATACATCTTTAATGAACCCAGCTGAATGAAAATTACTTCTTTCTTCACAAAATTGTGATTCATTATTAATGGAAGTGAGTATAAGATTCAGAATGATTACCCGTTTAGGAATTTTAGTGAGTATTCACAATTGAATCGTTTTTATTTATGAATGGCACAATATATGCCTACTGCATTTTTTAAATCATTAATTGTTTGATTTGTACTCTTTCTGCTAATGTATAATATTTAATTTCTAGATGAAATATAATAAGCTATGTATCTAAAAAGAGACTCACTGTACTAGTATGGGTTAAGCATTTAACTTAAAGTACACAGCGCAAAAATGTATATATGTAATTTTGGAATAGGACCATATTGATATAGAGAACCTGACAAATATAGCAGTACAGTATCCTATTGACACAATAACAGTCGATGATAATAATTAGAACCACAAAAAATGTATACAAGGAGCAAGGATAAGACGAGACTAACTCGTCATTGACATGTTTTCTTAAAGGAAATCATCGGGATTTGGCTTTTGGAAAAAAGTCATAGAATCGTAGGAAACTTGCACTGACTTTCCTCAATCGTAACCAAGTGCTATCTGCTAAACAATGTGGGTTTGCGATTCGAGTCCCAGTTAGGACAGTTAGGCGTAAGCCCCGTTAGTGATAGTATTTTGTAGGTTCCTTAAGCATCAAATTATAATAATAATCATCATCATCATCATGATTATTATTACATTTTTTCTAATCATTCCTGTTTGACGAGGTCAAATATTTCTCTTATTACGCAATAGTATTTGGTTATAGCTAAATTTTGTTTCTAGCTTAATGATTAGTTGGCAAAATGATTTGTAAATCTAAAGGCGAATATCGAACGTAACATAGGCCTTCTTAACTCTAATCTAAATTAACTGTATCTCATACACACTGCCCTAGAAAATGAAAGACTTTATTAGATTCATAAATATAGCAACATGACGAATTGACAAATTGACACAAAATGATGAAGTGTTATTTTTAAGATCAAGCATTAAAGTAGTCACCTCGTGAATAAAGAGGCATGTATCACCCACTGTCTGATATCATAAAGAATCCCTTTAGAACATTAACTGCTAAGAAATCGTGGTAGGACGTGTTGAAAATGATAAGGGATCCAGTCAGTCTTCTTGAAAGTCACATGCACTGTCAACTTTTTAATAGGAAAGCATCTATAAACAGAAATCCTTTTTACGGGACATTTTCTAAACGATATTCTTGCACATTAACGTCAGAAGAATGAAAAAGCTCATCAATTATTTTAAATCTTTCCCAGAACACAACTTTCCCTTTAAACATTCACAGTAAGAGGCTTACAGTATATGTTATCTCAATGACGGAGGCAAGCGGTATTTTTTTAACGAACTTCCCATTCTAGTTTCCGTTATCTTGGAGAGTCTTTAATAATGACAATAGGATGAGGGAAGAGATGTTAAGGGAGAAAAGAAAATTCAAACACTTGAGCATTAATTGGCATGATATTAATGTTTGTGTTTAGAAGCGTTTTGGGCGTGTGCGTTTGCTTTTCTATTAAAGTAAAGAAAGATTCTACGATATTTCGTTTAACATTATCATTCTGTTAAAACTAATGTAAGCTCTAGGTAATGGGCCTTAGGTGTTTTCGTCACATTTCGTTGGGTTCCATTCAAATTTGAGACTACACATCGTAATTATCTTGAATATCTCGGATGTCATTCAATACCCAAGATTAACTGTAGATGTCAAGTTATCCTCATGCAATCTGAACTGAAGTTATTCTTTCTCCTTACTCATGTTAAAAAATAATATATTAGGAGAGGTCGAACAATTGCTAAGGAATTGTAAGTCTAACAAACTTTGTCACTATCAAATAATTTCCCTTGTTGTTTCGCTCGTAATCTCAATGCCTTGAAATTCAAGATAAAGGAAGAGAGTTAAAGAGAGTGAAGAAGCTTTAAACACTTGTTAATTGGTAGTGTTAATTGGCACACCGGTTCCACTTTATCGTACAGAACACTACAGGATGGTATCTTAGCGTGAGAGATGTAGATCGTAAGCTTTCGGGACTTGGGATATCTTCGAATCAATAATCATAGATCTTAATAGGATGGGACCCTGAATTACAACATGTAATTATATTGTTGAGTTGATTCGTGACAATCCATCGTCTACCAAACTTGGAAAAATAACCTTAACTTGGTTATGAGGCATTAAATTGGACTTCAATCACTGTTACAAATTGATTTACCGTATGCTCATTGAATCTGATAAAATCAGTTTCAATGTCATGTTGATTACTGATGTGCAAGTATCGCGAAAGGTCTTTCAACCCGTAGGTAACAAAAAACATGGTTTATCAAAAAGTACACTTTCACCCATATTAAACTGTTTTTTCTGTCAACGTATAAATACATTGATTCCCCATTTATTGAATAGACATCAAAACGTTTCATGGAGGTTCTTTCATACTTGTTATACTGTAGGGAAACAGTTTTGTCGGTTTTTATATGTGTTTTTATAAGGTTATACTATCGAATTTTTGTTTTTGTATGCATGTTTATCATGGACAATTTACTCAATACGCTTATTTCGGGATCCTTTCTTTTATTTGCTCTCCATATCAACATTGTTCTCCAGTCGTTCATAATTTTTTTTCCTACTGATGTCTTTGTTTTGTCTTGAACTATGAAATAATAACTCTTGATATCAAAATCCATCGTTGTATATGGCATTCGATACTGTCTGTGTGAAATAAGTAGGTGTGATGGTTTGTTTAACCTGACTTCTAGGAAATCATGTGTATGTGTTTGCAGTTAACCATGCTCTAGACCGATTGCTTCAAGTCCTCTACGAAGGACCTGGTAATGAGGATCAATGCATGATTAACAAAGTACCAAAAGCGCATCAACTTAATTGCGAACCCGGGACCTCCCGGTTACGAGACCACTGCTCTACCACTGAGCCATGGCGTATTTCGAAGAGACCTGTGTTTCAATGACCTGATTCAATTCCAAACAGATGAGCATTTGTTATCATGAAGACCCTTTAATGGTGGTTTAAGATGATTGTAGATGGTTACCAGTAATTGTAAGAAACTTGCCACTTATGGCACTGAATCTACTTTTCGTTCATGCAAAGTGGCAATTGTTACTTGGTATCATTTCCATTAATTAAATGCGGCCACACCCGTTTTCTTTTTTAGCAATGATGCCAAGTGAAGCATTAGAGAGTGATATCATTTCCATAAATGACCTGAAGATACTCATTCTATTCGCAAGTAATGGAAAATAATTAAATTATGAGTTTCTGTAACCTTCGCACTGTGTGTGGTAAAAGCATAATGATTATGTACGTCATCAGAACGAGGAAAGGAAACGCCAAATGAAAATTGACGCAATTATCGCTCGTCGTCACTTTCCGTTCCTATATTTGTTGAGCATCGGTGAGGTGAGAATCTGGTTGTGATATCTACCTTTGTAACTTTAACATGGAGTCTGGTTTCGCTTTAAAAGCATCGTATAACCATGTTAAAGATAAAGGTGAGTTCTGGTAACGCGATTGCATTGTGAAAGAAAAGGTGTGGAATGCATCAGCAAAGTTGATCATGTAGCATGTAAGTATTGGTGTGTGTACTGCAAGGTTCTGGAGTCATCAAATTCATAACAAATTTGGCTCGGTCTTGGCAAAGAAACAAGCACACTACACAGAAAGATGTATATGGGACAACACAAATGTTGTCGGGGCGAGTACAACTTGATTTCCTTATCTTTCTATGCTCATAACTCAGCCAGTAAACATTTTCTTCAAAAATTGTTTGGCACATTACATTTATTTGTAAGCTTGAACATTCAGTGTAAGTTTCGTTAGATTCTGTGAGAATTTATTTTCTTTTTTTAACCAGAACTCAAGTTTATCTTTAAATCCGAGATGTATGGCCCTACCTGTTATCAGTGTCTGTGATATGGTGTTATATTGAAGCCCTAAAATAATCATGATCAAAATGATCATTAAGTGCCACAAAAAAGCAAAAGTATTTAAGTGACCGGTTTTACCATTCTCATTTTCCCCAATAGACTGTAGTTTTATGAAAACCGTTCAGTGAAAGGTTTTCAAAATTTGTAATTCCAATCATTAATATCTTGATAATCAGACAGGCGATCGGCTTGTAAAAGTCATGGAGTTCCTGACTGACCTAAAGGTTTATAATTATCATTAAAGCATGAGCTAAATCAAGGATTATTTCTAAAGGATCTAAGACAAAGTTACCGGATCCCTTTAAATGACCGGTTTTACCATTCTAATTTTCCCCCAATAGACTGTAGTGTTATAAAAACCGTTAGGACAACGGACCATGTTCCATCAATCATGGCAGGTAGTTTAGCGTGGATTCGTGAGTTATGATCAACATTGAGAGGGATTCCTTCGAGCTCGAGGGAAAGACTGAGCTTTATTGTCCCCTATGTTACTGGCTACATCTAAGATTTTAGAATGTATCTAATGATTGAATATATTTAAAAGCCTTTTTAAGACACTTTGGGTTATCTTCGTCGTACCATAATGCATGGTGACCTATGGGACTCTAAAAAACCAAATACCAAATAGTCGACTTGCCTATCGGTAGCCTTGTATTTCTCGAAGGAGGTAGCTTTAATTAGTGCCAATGATGGTTATATGGCTAGCCCTCCTCCTCCTCCCCCCCCCCCCCCCGACTCTACAACTATTACGATTACTATTCTATTATTACTTCTACATTATTTCTATTATATTTATCTATTATAATCGATGCTAAACAAAATTGAGTACGAAGCATACAGAAAGGGGAAAATATATATCTTAAACAAAGAAATACACATGAGGTTTCTGAGAATTCTGAGAATTGTTTGAAAACAAAATTAACCAAAAGGGTAATACCTTGTGTATAAGAAATATGACAATTATTGTTTAAATATGGAAGAAAATAGTGATTGGAATCGTTTGGATCTACTGTGTTCAAATTGTCGACACTCCGCGTGCTCTAGGGCGGGATCGCCTAAAGCCACATGAGCTTAATGGGTCTAATTAAGCCATCCATATAGGTACATCTTCGTGAGACTTGTACATGCGTGTCTCTTGACTGTTATTATTGTTCAATTCTTATAACTCACTAATAAATAAAGGTTACAGATTTGGTTCCAAAAACGGTACAAAAACGGTAGCTCAAATAACGTAATGAATCGAGCCTGAACTATGATAAAGGGTTAACTTGCATTCTGATCGAACCTTATAGGATGAGTACTTGGAGGGTGTAATAACCTAAAAGTCATTCAATTTTGCATCCTTAGGGATCCTTCCATTGTATTAATTTCAACCTTAATTTCTTAGATGTATGGATATTAAGTTTGACAACAGAATTGTGTTACAATACCCCCAAAGGAGGGCAATTTGACCTTCATTTCGAGCATTAAGGCAACCGTTTTGTTAAAATGCTTGGTATGAAAAAGGCTTGGAATGAAATATTTACAGTGGCGATAATGATAATTACTAAATTGGTTTAGTAGTGTCGGGGATTTTCTTCATTATTATCACATTTATCGAAAAATGCACTGAGTATAATCCACGGTGTATACATATTAGCTACAATTAGTCTCATCGATATCATATTTGTGGTAATAAGAACTTAATGAGAGTCAAAGTCCCTTAGGTGCGTGAGCTGATGTTATAAAGTGATGACGTGGATCCTAATCAAATGATTGGTTTAGAGCGTACACGTGACCAGGCATTTGTTTTGCTTCAGACGTAATTTGATAATGACCGGTCATTAGTAAAATCATGTCATAAAACATCATTTAAAAAAAAAAAAAACAACATATAAAACAAATAATACATATCATTTTGTTCGGGCATTAGACAAAATTACCCACAGTCGGTACTTTTGGAGTAGTCTAACACGCCCGAGGCGATAATGCCCTCACTGATGTGTATTATTTGTATATTAAACTGTATATATTGGAAATGCCAAACTAATGACGGCTCGAGATGTAATCGTGTGAAACGTCCTTGTACATGTTAACCGTTCTTTGATCAGCGTTTAGCGAAAACCATAGCATTTCCTTGACTACATAACACCTTCCACAAACGGAAGAATGTTTATATCATTTTTAAAAAAGTGGAACCACTATTAATATGGTCAGTAAATATATGAATCCAAATCCTAATATGGTTATAGAATGATCGATGGAAGCTGATGGCTACAAAGATATTTAATAGATAAAACAAGTATTAATTTTTAAAAAAAGATTGCCTGAAGAACGAATTCATATTTTTGTTAAAGTGTATTAAGTATTAAAAATACGCTGTAATATTGGTACAAGCAACACAAGTCCATTAAACATAATTCCTTCTATTTCCAAGCCCCCCCCTTCTATATGTTAACTTATCTGTGAATGGTGGATTTTTTTATTTTTTAATTGGGGGGGGGGGGGCCTGGGTGCAGGAGTTCATTTTTGAGAATGCTGAGAAGAGTAAAAAAAAAAAAAAAAGTTATATCCACATCACGCTACGAATAAATCCAATATTATACATGAAGGTATCATATTAGATAGTTTTCAAAGAATCGTCCTTACAACCTATTTTGTTGGTTTCAAATAAAACGAATTAAGTCTATTTTGTGACGGTAACTAACGCCAAATAAAGCAGTAATCAAATTTTACGAGTGAGGTTTCTAAGAGATAATACTTCATTGTGAATGAAAAAGTAATCATTTGTCATGAGTAAACTGTCTGTCAATAGTACTTTGTGACAAATAAATGTGAGTAATAAAATATTACGAGGAAAACTTCTGAGAAATAAATACCCCACATGTTTTTCCTGGTTGACGTTTTTAAGAGTTTTCGAGTTAAACATGATAGCTAGAGTTTTTATTGTGACGTCAGAGTCATTTAGCAATGTCTCAAAAAGTACAGTGAAGGTTAATTAACAGCTCATTTTATAATGGGTTATACATAATTAGCATAGTGGTTAAAGATGACACACGACTAGTATACCTCGACCCCCTCACCTCACCCCATCTCTCGTGCTCTCTCTCTCTCTCTCTCTCTCTTTCTCTCCCTTACTCTATGTATTTATCCGCCGTCTCCCCCTTCCCCCTCTCTCTTTCTCTCTCTATCTCTTCACATTTCTATCTATCTCTCTTTCTCTCTCTCTTTCCCTATCTCACTCTATTTCACTTTATCCCTCGCTTGCTATTCACTTTCTTCTCACCCCCCCCCCGTCTCCCTCTCCCACTGTCTCTCTCTCTATCACTCTCTCTCTCTATCTCTATCTCTCTCTCCCTCTCTCTCTCTCTCTCACACACACACACACACACACACTCACACAAACCCAAACAACCTCAGACTATCTATCTATCTATTATCTACCCTGCTCTCTTTCTTTCTCTTTCCAATTTTGTATATCGCTGCACACATAATCATACATATAACATGGCGATGTTGCAACCCATTTATTGGAAGCACATGCTGCTTTTACAGACAATTCTCTACATCAACTAATCGGGTATGGCATTGAACAGAGGCACACAAAAAGAATTTCACAAACTTTTCTTCTGCCCGATAGGAAATCTTATCATGAATTTAATAAATTAAGAATTGACTGACTGGCGAATTTTCAGAAGAAAGCCCTTATAATCCTCCCTTCCGCCTTGAATAAAAGGGAAATGAATGTGAAAGAAATGAAAGCCCAGCTGGGCTACCATACTCTAACTTGGCCTTTCTCTTAACAGCAAACAGATCACACTCACGTCGAAAGTCACACGTGGGACCGAAACAATATCTTAGTATGTCTGGATGTAACTCTCTGCGGACTACGGTCTGAAACTTTAGTTAAAGGAAACGAGCAGTACATCTTATACATTAAAAAAAGCTGATGCCTTGTGTTAATTGTAGCACCATGAATTGTTAACAACTTAGCCCATTCCCTAAAATGTGGCATCTAACCATGATCTAACGTTGGTGCATAATAACTGTTATCATTGATTTGATTTGATTTGATTTTATTCTATATTATTTATTTTCCACTCAAATATTCACGAATTAAATGACATATATAAACCATACAGTAATACAATATATAATAAAACAAATGAATTATTCAAGTAACGAAATACTGACAAGTATGTTCGTAATCAAATAAGTTTAAAGAGTACATTTAAGTTTGAGAATAAGACAAAATATTTTATATTGCTTGATTTAACTGAGAGGGGGGGGGGGAAAGGGAATGTCAGAAAAACTAGGCTTGTTGAGCGAGATTCCCAGTATAAATTTAACCAGGGAGGTGACAGGACACCTCCCTGATTGAACTAACTGTATTCCCGTGGATCGTTAATCCAACCTTCACTGTTGCCTTTAAATTTGGATTGATTTTTCTTACCGTGTTTCAAGAAATGGCTGCGACAATAGGATTTATTTTGGATTGATAAAATGTATTTCTTTTCTGAACTTGATTGATCGATGAAGATCGTCACAATCGTTTCAGGAAAAGAGATAGAAAATATCATTCGGACTGTAAGGGCAACAGTTTATATAGAATTATGATACCATATAGACTCAGTAATGATCCAGTGATTTTAGCAAGATAAAATAATTTATGCAGAGAAAATTTTAACGGGTAAACATTCAAGCATTAAAGGTACTATGTCCCATTTGCAGGCCAAAAAAAATGAAAAAGTTAAATTCCAACTGCATTTGAAAGATAATACTTATTTAGAACTTCCCTAAAAAAGGTGGGGCTTGAAAATGTCTTCAAGTGGGAAAATAATGACTATTAGTTGTCAAATCGACTTTAGGGCTATAGAGCCCAAAAGTAATAGTCTTGATTTTCAGACAATTGTTATCGAATGGTCATACGTTTTATGCTGCGCAAAGATTCAATCAGTTTAATCTTGGCCATCACAAGAAGTGGGTTATTGATGTAGACAAAATGCTCATGTACCATTTACAACTCTTTTCATGTATGTTATTACCAAAGAAGAAAAAAAAGCCAGTCAGTCACTCAATAGTGTCAGACAGTGAAGTCTAGCAAGTAAACATGTTTCCCTTGCATAATTTGAATATGAGGACACTGGCTAACGTTTAAATTTCACAGATAGGATATACATGACATATTCATAATTCCTGCAAAGTTCTACAGAATTTGAGGTTGGCTGCAAAAGGGACATAGTTACCTTTAAAAAAAAAAAAAAAATCTTAGCTTTCTTTACCACGCGGTATCAACATACTTGTAACAACGTAAATCTTGTGAAAGATATGATATTCAGGAAAAAGATCGAAGATAATTAAGTAGTTCATTCCTGTTTCTCTTTTAAAAGAAAGAAAAGGGGGGCAATGAATTCAATAAAGTATAAGCACACGATTTATCTAATCTGCAAAAAGTAACATGAAGGAAAGTGATGCCTTTTACAAAAGCTTTAATACGATACATTACCGGATTCTATTACTTTTACTCTGCCCGCTATAAACTTGAAAACTGTTTTTATGCAAACACGGAAATCGGAGATAATGGGAAAATCTAATAACAAAGAAGCAGGATGTATGTTGAAAACCTTAGGGTAATATCGAGATCGAAATTAGCCAATTGTATCCTGAAATTCAATTTCAAAGGGTCATTCCAACAAACAAATAGTTCGTAAGGTCAATGGGAATAACAGTCACGTGGCCTAGCTACAATTTAAAGAACTCTTCTTTTGTTTAATATCCAAATGGTAAAGTGAACAATGTGTATACATGAAACCAGAGCATAAGTATAGTGTTGTGTACAGGCGTCCTAATGAGTGTATTTTTTCGGTCTAATTCATGATTAATAACATTGTGACTGTATTCATAACAAACAGATTCAGCAAATTGTACATAAACCTTACACAGATATATGAGGTACACATTTTTATCACAAGTCGTTTACAAGCAATATGTTCATGTTCTGTTATATTTATGGCAAAACGTTGTATGGAGTATTAAAATATACATAGAGTTTCATATGAATTCAAGTGTAAATCTCTCTCTCTCTCTCACTATTTCTATCTCTCTCTCTCTCTCTCTCTCTCTCTCTCTCTCTCCCTCCTTCCATTTGTACGTGTATATAAATGTCTACTTGAACAAACATTTAGTTTCTGAAACCATGTTTATACAATTTTGACAGATTTTCTTTTTCAGAGATATCGAAATCTTTGAAGAAAAAAAAAAGTTACTTACTGTTATTATAAGGCTCCTTTAATTGGTATTGGCAGTCAGATATTGTCATTGTCATGAGGGTAAGCTGAGTATTACAGCCGACACATCGACTAATCCTCATCATTCTAATTTACCATTTCATTTGCCGCGTGTCTGTCTCCAATTTATTTTTTTCTTCTCTCTCTCTCTCTCTCTCTCTCTCTCTCTTTTTTTCTCTCTCCCTCTCTCTTTCCACATGGGAAGCAGAGCGTGGTCTTTGTTATGGTTATCATCGTAATGACTTGAAAATGTCATCTTTTTTTCTAAACATCCCCTCAAGCGAATGTTACTTAATCACGGCAGCTATAGTGTGCCCCCTTTCGAGTTAATGAGCGTAGCACAT